>BMAW01000685.1:0-13369 GCA_019974015.1 Nephila pilipes | reverse complement strand
ATTTATTTTCTTCAAATAACTTTGTTTTCAAATGCGTTTATTTTTTTTTGTTATAAAAACTTTTTTTTTTAAAAAAAAAAGCATTTTATTCAAAAACTCACAAATACCTCTCTATATGTTACAAAAGAATAAAACTGTGTAATTATTCGATATTTTCATCGACTAAAACTTAGCACGAGGTAACAAATTCACGACAAATCACAATTTTTTTTAATTAGTTATAAATACTAGTTTAAACTTTAAAGTAATTTAACAAATACCTTTTAGATTCAAAAAGTAACTAATGGCATTAATAAAATCAGAATACATTTAATATTGCACTGCTTCTAATAACAGATCGAACCTCTTATAACAACAATTTAGAAACAATGACAATAAGGAAATTCTGGATTCAATTTTTAATATATATATATATATATATATATATATATATATATATATATATATATATATATATATATGATGCGTGTAAAACCTCGTTTAATACATTTTTGTCTTTAAAAGCGCCCAAACAATCTTCTCCTGCACTTATATCAACAACTTTCAGCGAAGAAATGTCTACATATAAATCACGTGTATTCCACTATAAGACCTCAAGTCGCGATCACCGCTTGCTCTTTTTGCTACTCTTCTCTAGCTAAAGCCAAGCGTCTGCCTTCCACTTTCTTTCGTATCTTTAAGAATGTAATTTCGAGACAACCACTTCAATAAATGGATTTAAATGTTCCAGATGAAAGTCTTTCAATGCCTTTTTTTAAAACGTTTTTCTGAATTTCACTTGGTGTGTGTGTCATCAAATTTTCGATTATTAATTTAACCAACTTCCCATCAAGCTAGAGCTCTGAAACTTTGGGAACCGTTCTTACTCGACTAACAATGCAATATTTAGACATTTGAGACAAGTTTTAACTAATACTTTCCGTAATAATGCAGTTTATTTCAACCACTTGGCGCCATTTCAAAAATTGGCACCAAACGGCGATTTTTTTGGCTGAACTTTAAGTCCGTAAAACGGAACAGGGTAGCCATATTTGGCAAAATACCGCCAAATAATTCGTGTCGCCAAGGGTGGTTGGGTTAAACTGCATTCCAACCATTTAATTTACCGGATGAATTAATTAATTTTAGTTAGTTTTAACGTTTTTATGTATTTCACTTGGTGTGTGTCTGTCTGTGTGTGTATCAGTGTGTCATCAAATTTTCTATCGTTAATTTAACCAACTTCCCATCAAGCTAGAGCTCTGAAATTTTGGGAACCGTTCTTATTTGCCTAACAATGCAATATTTAGATATTTGTGACCAGTTTTAACTATTATTTCAATAATTTTTGTAATAAACTTTGCCACCATATAAAAACGTTGTTTTTAAAAATGTTGTTTTTGAAAACGTTAGTTTTTATCTCGAATTATTCATAACTGGACACAATCAAAGTATCGACGAGATATTACATATAACAGGTCAATTGAAAAGTCACCGGCCTACCATAGTAAAACACATTTTCTTGGCAAAATTAGTTTTTTTTTATTCAACATAATTCCCTTCAAGAGTGATACACTGATTATAGCGACCCTCCAACTTTTCGATACCATTTTTGTAGTACGATTTGTCCTTTGCTTCAAAATAAGCCTCAGTTTCGGCGATCACCTCTTCATTCGACGAAAATTTCTTCCCAGCCAGCATTCTTTTGTGATCTGAGAACAGGAAATAGTCGCTGGCGGCCAGATCTGGAGAATACGGTGGATGAGGAAGCCATTCGAAGCCCAATTCATGGATTTGTGCCATCGTTTTCACTGACTTGTGACACGGTGCATTGTCTTGGTGAAGCAGCACTTTCTTTTTCTTCAAATGCGGCCGTTTTTCGGCGATTTCGTCCATCAAATGGTCCAATAACTCTATGTAATAGTCGCTTTTGATGATCCTTCCTTTTTCAAGGTAGTCAATGAAAATTATTCCATGCGCATCCCAAAATACAGACGCCATAACCTTGCCAGCCGACTGTTGCGTTTTTCCACGCTTTGGAGCGGGTTCATCGTGTGCAGTCCACTCGGATGACTGTCGATTGGACTTCGGAGTGAAAGGATGGAGCCATGTTTCATTCATTGTCACATATAGACGCAAAAACTCAGATTTATTACGTTTGATCATCTTCAAACACTGCTCCTAATCATCAACTCGACGTTGTTTTGGGTCAAAAGTGAGCTCGCGCGGCACCCAATTTGCACAGAGCTTTCTCATACCCAAATATTCGTGAATGATATGATGTACACCTTCAGTTGATATCTTTAGAGTGTCTGCTATTTCATTCAATTTCAATTGACGGTCATTCAAAATCATTTTGTGGATTTTTTTTAATGTTTTCTTCGGTAACAACCTCTTTTGGGCGTCCACCGTCTTCGGTGCTCATTTCACCACGTCTAAATTTAGCATACCAATCCTTGATGTTTGATTTTCCTGGGGCAGTGTCCGGAAACTCGGCATCAAGTGAAATGTTTGCTTCAACTGTTTTTTTTTCTTTTCTGAAAGCAATATTTTATCAACACGTGAAATTCCTTTTTATCCATTTTTTTCACAATAACAAAAGTTGCTTCACTCAAAATGCCGTAATTCTCAAACTAATGATCCGACGACAGCTGTCAAATTTATACACTCATCTTTTGAGGGTTAGGGCTAACTAAAAAACATATGGATTTAATTCTAGTAGCTCCATCTATGTGTCAGGCCAGGGACTTTTCAATCTAATATATATATATATATATATATATATATATATATATACACCATTATTTATTTAATAATATTTTGATGTGTGCATAAGCTGTTTCTCTTTATTATGGTATTAGTTAAGTTGTTATACGATAATTGTTGTTGCATTGAGAAGGTGAATCTAGTAAACATGCCAACAACGCTTAATTAGTCCTACGCTTGAAACAGCAATTTGAACTACTGCGGTATTTATGTGTTTGTTGATTTTTCCTGGTCATAACTGCTGTATCCAATATAGCATATAGGTATTTTACTTCTACATTATGGATGGGAGTTTTTCATTTTTATAGTATAAATTTATTTATATACTGATACAAAACTCTGTCTCTCAGATTAAATATTATCTTTAAACTATGAATTTTGAGATGAGGAATTGTAAAGGCTGAATGACCCGAATAGAGGGAGAAAGGAAGACTCCTATCATGAAGAGAATAAAATGAATTATAAGACATTATTTCTTAAAAAATTACAAAGCTAGCATTTGGTGTACTTAAATTAACAGAACAGATAATTAGAGCCAAGTTACAATACTATGCAATGGACATACCTATACGATGTATGGTTTCCCTTTATTTTTGAAGGTGTAGATACGATGTGAATGTTAGATTGATTAATTGTTAAGTTAGACTGTTTGTTTTGCGTATTGTATGCCTCAATGCTTGTGTATGTATTTTGTGTGCTTATGTATGTGTATAATTGTATCCCTCTTGGCGAATTACTGAGTCGTGGAGAAGGGCGAAAAGTCGCGAGAAATGAAAATAAAGTGTTCTTTTTTTCATGAGTGAAGATCGAATATGGTTACCCGTACTAAATTTAAAATTGTTGCTACAGAATCGAGGGGAACCACGGTTCAATATATATATTCTGGAGTCCCGGATGACCGACGACAATAAATACGATTATTGAACTCAACTACTATTTAATTAATATAAGAAGAAATTATTTACTCAGTTAATATCAAAATATACAATAAAGAATTGTTGTAAAAGCTCCTCATCGACATTATAACAATGCGTTCGAAAATACTATGGAGTCTTTCGTCTTCGTTCTTGGTCTCTTCCACTTCATGCTCGTCTAGCAACTCACTGACTACTTCGTCTGCTTTCACAGGCGTCCGCAGAGGGAGCTGGTGGGCCTGGAATCTTGTCGGGCACCAAAGAACTCGGCCTTCCTGGATTCGGCTGGTCCTCCAGACGTCACTGCAAATACATAAAGAAACAAAGCAACAAAAGATCGAAACATTATAAAGTTCTGAAAAAAAATAAACGTTTTTGTGGTTAGAGTTCAGGCTTCGTACTCCATGGTTTCAGGTATTCAGCACATGACGTCGTATAGCTGGAACCTTCGAAGCCTCCCTCTTTGATAGCGTCATAAGTGTTTTCTTCTTTTAGTCTAGTGATCCTGTAGGGTCTTAGATGCTCCATCTTTAGTCTTAGGTGTGGTCCAAACTGAGCTCTTTTGATGGCAACAAAATCCCCAACTCTATAATATTTTGATTCCATTCTTCTTAAGTTATAATTACGTCTTCTTGTTTTCATCTTGAAGATCTGCTGTTTCACCTGTTCTTTTTTCGTCTCTTTGAGCTTCAAAATTGGCTTGAAATTCAGCTTCTACAATTTCTTTCAGCTTATCCAGGGCTCCAACATTCATCTATGTTCCAAAAAGCGATTCTAAAGATGTGGTATTTATACTTCTTTGATAGGTGGAATTTATTGCTTACTGTAGTTCAATCGTGAACTTGTACCACTTCATTGGATCTTCTAAGGATAATTTTAAAAGGACTGATAGGGTAGTCTGGTTGATTCGTTCTACTTATTCATTGGCTCTTGGCAAGCTAGTAGTAATTAAGTAATATTTTATGTATTCCTTGACACAATAATCAGCAAACTCGTCAGAATTAAATGTCGTACCTTTTCAAGAGATTATTTGGGAAGGGTTTCCAAATACCACCTTTTGGATTTCCAACTTTGCTATTACTTCGGCGAATGTTGTGCTTTTCGTAGGGTAAATCCATACAAATTTAGTAAACGTGTCAATAACTTCCAAAATATATTTATAATTTTTATGTTTGCTCTCCAAAAATCCGAGATGATCTATTTGATTGGTGTGCAATGGCCGGTTTTCTTTATATAACGGGTGAAGCAGAGCTCTTTCTTTCCTCTTTTATGATTTATGAGAATGAAATAAACACAATTTGATATGATATTCTCAACTTAATGTATAAGTTAAGTAATGAAATAATAATATTGGAAGCGTTTTTCGGTGCATTTTACCGCAGTACGTCCTTTTTCAAGCGCATTTATTATGATTTCGGTTTGCATGTTGTCAGGCACAACCACCAGCTCCTTACCATCAGCAAATTTATACAAATTTCCATTTCGATCGCAGTAGTCTTCGTAATTAGAAATTTTTAATAATTCTTTGATTGCATTTGCTTCATTATCGTTGTCTTGGGGCTGATTTTAATTTTGGTAAGATGTTATCAAATGGGATACAAAATGCGATAATGGGAGATCTACTTAGGGTATCAACATGAGCCTTTAATGTACTGGAGCGATGCTGAATGACGTAATTTAATTCTAGCAGCAATAAAGCCCAACGTACAACGCAAGTTGACAAATCTCTTTTTTGCATAGTTGTTTCAAGCTCGGCACAGTCTGTGACAATTTTGAATGGAATTCCCAATAAGTATATTCGACAATTCTTTACTGCTTCTATGACGGCAAGGGCTACTAGTTCATAAATAAAATATTTCTTTTCAACATCTGTTGTTTTTTTACTCATAAAATAGGTCGAATGGAAGTGTTTGTCAATAGGGGATTTTTGTATTAAAATAGCTCCGTATTCCTCCAAGCTGGCGACGGTGTGCAATTCAGTTTCGTAACTAGGTTGTGAATTCTGAAGATAGGCTTTTCAGCTAACAGGGACTTTAATTGATTAATGGAATTCATTTCTTCTGCGGTGAATTTATACTTTTGGTCTTTTTTTCAGAGATCCCTTAATAGCCTAGGAATAATGGAATATTTTCGAATAAACTTTCGAAAATTTCCAGTAAATTCTAAAAAAACAATGGATTTGTTTTAAATTAGTTGGCCTTGGAAAATTAAGGATAGCTTTAATTTATTAAAGTAGATTGAAAAATTTTACCTTCTTCTATAACATGGCCTAAAATTCGATTCGCTTCTTCAAAAAATGATATTTCTTAAAAATTTTCTCTAATCCGTATTCGCTGGCAATGTTTAGAACTCTTTTGATGCGTTCGACTCCTTCTTTATACGAAGAAGACAAAATTATAATGTTGTCCATATAAGACAAAACAACTCCATCATTAATCAAAGGTCGAAAAATGGTGTTAATGTACCTTTGAAACATGGCTGGAGAATTACAGAGTCCAAAAGGAACCTTGAGAAATTGATATTGGCCTTCATGGACAACGAACGAGTTGTATTTTCTACTATCTTTGTTCACATCAACATTTAAGATTGCATTTTTAAAGTCTACAGTGCTAAAGAAAAACGATTCCTGCAATATGTCCAATATATCCTCTATTAATGGAAGGGGAAATCTGTCCAGCAAAATTACTTTATTTAATCTCCGGTAATCGATGCAAACAAGAATGGTTCGATTTTCCTTTCTCACTATTACAACTGGGCTACAGTATCCTGAAGAGTTTGGTTCTACAATCCTTTGTTCTAACTATTCAGCTACTTGAGTTTGGACAATTTCTTTTCCTGAAAATGGTAGTCTAAAGAGCTGATGAAATATACGCTCATTACTTCTTACCAAAATGTTTAATTCGACACTAGTTGCTTTTGTTTTGTGCGGTATGTAATTTGAAATTAATTGCTGCACATTATCTTTATAAGTATTTATCACGTCAGGTTCAAAAAGTTCAGTTCAATTTCGTATATATATATACATATATAATCTGATTCCAGTCATCAAGTTTCCATATGCCTTCACGAGAAGCAGAATTGAGCTTCTGATAGAAAAATGTTTATAGATTTTAATGCATTACATATATTTTGAATTATTTTTATTGTGTATTTTCGTAAAAATAATGTATAAAATTTGCTTGATTAAAGTGAACTATTAGAAAACAATCCGATATTCCTTTACGCAAAAAAAAACTGGAGATGAAAACTTCTTTTTTGATAAGATCCAGCATAGAGGATATTCTTGCAGTAATATTACGAAACATTGCTGAATTTTCAAAACATTAATCTTCATAATACGTGTAGCTATCATATTATACATTATATTTTTAGAATCTTTTTAGCAGAACTGAAAGCGAAAAATGAAGAATGCTTTTATTTCAGTTTCCTTTTATCTAAAATTAAATAAAAATTTACTAACGACTTAGCTTTTTTTCTCTCCATTTTTCATCTCGAAAGTGTTTCTTCAGTTATAATTAAAAGCTTCCTTAACGAAGGCTTTCCCAGTTAACGCTTTCAGGTAAGAAAAAGTGAAAGTAAATTGGCGTTAATTTAATATTTCACCTTTCTAAATAATTCCCTCTCTGCCTGCTTTCATTGAAGCGTACATTACTTCATTAAAGACTCTAATACAGCACTCAGCAAAATACCGTCACAACAGCGATGGCATATAATTTAAATTTAAAAATGCACAGAGTGCTTAATTGCGTTGAGATCTGCTGCTTAAATATGTTAAATAATAGTTAAAGCCGAGTCATTAAGAGAAAATGCTTTTGGTAGCGAAAATTTAATGTCAGATTGAGAGAAAAATGTTAAATGTTTAAAGTAAATGAGAAGAATCATTCAATTTATTTTAAGTGACGCAGAAATCCTTCAATCTTTAGAATTACCCGAATTTATAATCGATTAGCATCTTCGAATTCATTAAAAGTTTTCGAAAGGTTGTAATGCATTGTTTATTTGCAACAAATTTATTTAGTCATTCTAATTAAATGAATGTATTGAATGTTTGATAAATATGTTGAAAGTGATTAATGATCAAAATTAACTAATTATGAGAGTGGTTAAACAGTACATGCTTTTGACGACAGATGGCTTTGGTAATTCTAGTTTGTATTATAATTGTGTGTTGCTGTTTTAAATGGCGTCAAAACACATTTGACACGAATCCATTGTTTAATTTTGATTTGAACGCCATTGCCTGCCAAATCAAATCGTGTCGTCGACACTCTCCGTTGAGTTGTCATCATCGGTGAGACTTGAATTCCTCATTATACATTGGAATTTAAGCAAGAACAAAAGCAGTGGGCTGCTTCCTTAGAATTTGCTTCGTCAAGAAACACGAAATCGATATCATCAACCGGAACGTTATAGCGATAATTTTTTGGGATGAGAAATGCGTCATATTCATGGACTTCTTAGATAAATGAGAAGCGACTGATGTACATTACTATAATGTGTTACCCCTTTTCCATTTTCCATCCCATTACCATCCTTAACACACATACTTCTTGTGTCGCCTTCGTAAAGTGAATATAATACACCTCAAAATTTTGAATCACGACGAATGATGAGGTTCGCATTAGAGGTGTGGAGCCACACTATACATCTATGAAGGATCAATATGAGTAGTTTGAATAATAACATATTTAGTATAAGCCTCTCCCCACAATAGTATTTATTTGGAGTTTCTAGTCTCCAACCCACAAGATCGTGTCAACCAAACTATACACACACACACACACACACATTACATATATATATTTATTATAATTATATTATATATATATATACATATATATATTACATATACATATATATATATATTATATATATATATATATTACATATACATAGAAAGTTATTATAATATATATTATATATATACATTATATATATATATATATATATTATATATATATATATATATATACAGCATATATATATTATATTATATATATATATATTATTATTATACATTACATATATATATATAGTTATATATATATATATATATATACATATATATATATACATATATTATTACATAACACATCGATCAATAACCCCCGAGTCTAACATTGAAAACAACATTTATGGCAAATTTTTTTTTTATTCATCAACATAACACCTTTAATAATCACCTTTAGTGATACAACCGTTCCAACGCTTTTCCAAATCTTTTTTTTCCAAAAAATTTCTTTTTTTTTTTTTTTTCGCAAAGAAATCTTTTTGTTGTTAGAGAGTAAAGTTTAGCGATGTCAGCTTCTTGAATCATCGAACGTTGCTGCTTTTGTTCCATCAGCACCGCAGCACCCACTTGGAAAAAAAAAAACATTTTTCACTTCCACTTCAAAAAAAAAAAACCTTTTTCTGGTCCGATTGACTTAAAATTTTGACAAGTTTCAAGCAAAGGTTCGTACTCTAGAAAGACCTGGTTACTGGTTTACTACGAGTGCCATCTCTGGGTTAGTCTCGAGTTATTAAGATCGATGTGTTATATATAGAGCATATATATATATATATATATATATATATATATAATAATAATAATATTTATTGTACAATATATTTTCCGTCATTACTTATGAACTCTTGCCAGCGTGATGGTAATATGTACCATTTTTCAAAAATGCTTTTTCTTTAGAGGCGAAGAGCTCAAGTAGTGCTTGGTTGACATGCGCTCCAGTTTTGAACTTTTTTCCCTTCTAAAGATTTAACAGGGAGATAAACAAGTAATAATTAGAAGGTGCTAAGTCTGTGGAGTATGGTGGTTGTGATGCAGAAATTCCCAGCCTAATTCTGTGATTGTTTGATGAATCGTCTCAGCAACATGTGGTTTGTCGTTATCATGATGCAATGTAACGCGCTTCATCAGTACCTCGCCAACCTCTTTTCTTTCAGTGCTTTTTTTTAAATCATCAATTTTTTGGTGGAATCTCTCCGAATTTAGATTTTTGTTAGGTTTAAAAAGTTCGAAATGTATTAGTTCTTGAACATCCCACCCTATTCACAGCATTCTCTTATTCAGACTCAATATCAATTTATAGGTGGAAGGGACAGATAAGGGGTGAATGTATGCTCTTTTTCTTAAGATGAATTCGACCAGTTATCATCCGGTTCAAAATGGGTTTATTTTCGTGGCGAGCAAACATAGATGCGCATATGCCAGTTTGATTAAACAAATTTTCTTCACTTAACTCAAGAGGCACCCATCTGGAATGCTTATAAACCAATCATAGTAACGACGGAAATTATGCAGCATAATAAATATTATTAAATATACGAAAAACGTTTCCTTTTCTTTCACTTTATAAATGTTTTATTTTCAGAACTTTCCGGTAGACCTTATAATTATATATATGTATATTCCTCAATATTTCATTCATTTTAATGCTGCTTGTAGAATGTTATGAAATGTATAATGGTGCAGCGCGAACTACAAAAGTGTTTTCTTGAACCTTACAATGAATGGATGAGCCAGCTATTACACTATATTGCGATGTGCCAGGTAGCCGAATTCTACCCTTTGTTACACAGAAAGCTTACGTCATTCTTTTTTTACTGGCTTCACCTATATCCCATTCTGATGTTAGAGCTTCTGTTAAACTCATACAGGAGAGAGAGATCTGTCCAGTTATAAAATCTGATATTACTTTGTGTGTTTGAGCATGTGCATCGTATCAGAAAGCTATAGTTTCTGATAAACACAAGAAGTCAACAAGTTTCTTTTTCCCACCAAATGCATGCTTTAAACATGTGAACCTGTTCTGTTTTGGTTCAATGTCACCTTTTGAGGGATTTCAAAACTTCTTTTTGATGGATTTCAGTACAACTGTCGAAAGATTCTCAAAATGTACAGATACGTTTCCTATAGTTGACAGTTCCACTCCTACAGTAGCCTCAGCGTCTTACTAAGGCTGGGTTGCACATTTTGCATCATTCTTTTTCCTGGCTGAAGATTTGGATTGACCTGAGATAAAGGACCATAGTCTTAAATATTCACTATGGAATATTCGAAACTATGATCACCGCTGTTATAGGCATATAACAGTGTATTCACCACTGCATATTCACACACATTTTATTTACCACTGTTTTAGGTATAACACATCACAGTACCACTGCATTCTATCCTGTATCATTTGGTGAAATGGAAGGTGTAGACGAATGACTTCTTTCTAAGCAATATGTTGAATTAACTTTATTGATTGCAGGAGCTGTCTTCTGAACTTATATCACAAAACACATATATTAGATGCACTCTAAGTAATAAAAAGCTATTTATTTAGTAAAATATTTTTACCATGACAAGTTGTATACTGTTGAATTACAAACAAGATTTTCTAATAAAAAGTAGCTTCTTATTAATGAATATCAAGGAAAAATACAATAAGAAATTCTTAAAATACATGAAAATACTACAGGGTATGTTTATAAAATGAACTTAATCTAGCTGGACATTTGTATGATAATAATGCAAACGTTCAGAAACGATAAAAGCTTTTCTGTCTCTGATGTTTGTTACTCCTTCATTACTAACGGAACGACGAATATTTTTCGTTGTATAGAATACTCACATACTTTCGAAATTCCTTTGACCTCAATGAATGTAGACAAATTGTGAAATTTGCAGAGTGAGATGTCAGGTCCGTCGTCATTCAACCATGGTGCAAAATTACGAGATCAAATGTCACTAACTATCGAGTTGATTCTGAATGCGATGTTGATTCCAATCAATTGAATTATTGGAATCTGTGTTGAAAAAAATGTCTGTCATACCCACTTTTCTAATTTTCTTGAGCTCGTATTTTCTTATACTGCTACTAATGGCATTGGGTAATGATAAGATTAAATTATTTTCCAAAACTGTAATTTTAAAATTCAGAATTTTGCACAATTAAGATATTTAATAAAAATATATTTAAAGTCGTTACCAAAAATTTATACTTGTTAAATACAGCAAACTATGTTGAAAAAGAAACCCATTAATATGAATAAAAACACAAAGTATGGTATCAAGTACAATTTCTTCTTTTCTAATTTATTTATGAAATTTTAAAAAATACTAAGCTTAGTCAAATTATAGATATAAAAGTCAAATTATAGGTATTAAAGAAATTCACTTGGCTTTGAAAAGTATTGGCTTATGTCGCTTTCGTATACTAAATTAATTTTTTTTTTCAGAATTATTGCTAGGAAACTCGAAATACGTGTTTAACATTTAGGTATGCCTCTTAGAAAATTCAATCATTCTTAAATTTAGAAAAAAAATCTTTTATTGTACCATGATTCGTTAATTCTTTGATCAAGAATCAAAAAAATGATTATATAAATTAAAGTATACCTCGCGTAACTATTTGCCTTATTCCTTTTTTTCATTGATATATGATATTTTAATGGAGATTTAGTCCAAGTTCTTTTTTTTTTTTTGCGAACTTAATATAGACTGTTTCATTTATTTTATGGAATATAGAACAACAAAGGCCATTATCGCCTAATATGGACGGTATTCAAACCCAACATGGTAATTGTAATGCATGCAATTTTACATTAAAAAATTTCACTGCCAACTTATGGGCAAATTTAAATCGTACCAGTCCGGTAATATGCTCCAAATATTTTTTTTTTTTTTTGTATAATTGTTTGATAAGGACTTCCTTAAAAAGTTATTTAAAATACTTGCAATTCCATATGTATAAATATATTATAGAAGTATAAATAGCTGTTTCAAATGATCGATGCGTAAAAGAAAACTTCGAAATTTTTATTGATTAAAAATGTCATGAGTAACAAACAACTAGTTGTGTAACAATTTTTTTTGTGTGGAGTTGGAAAATTATACACTTAAGTTAATTTTTAATGATTTTTACATTTTTTTTTTTTTTTTAAGATTTTCAATTAAAGAATGTTACTAAATCACCGTGAGAAGAAAATAAATTCCTTTCAAAAATAATATAGAAATGGAACTGTAAATTAGAACATGGAACCTTCGCGATTTAGGATTTAGATTAATAAATGGTTCCCTCGATTTCAAAATTTTGTTTTATTGAACTCTTAGTGAGTCATTCATACTTTTTGACTTTGTTTACTAACTGTCAAACTTAGATAAATGTAAAGAAATTGAAACGGCTATAAATAACTAGTAAATTACTGAAAAAAATTCAATAAACTTGCCAATGGGTAAAAGAAAGTCAGAGATTCTAAAGCAACAATAAAAAGAAATTCATTATGAATTAAAACCAATGGAAGCTTCTATGCAAAGTTTTATAAAGAGCAGATTTAGCCACCTAAGGTTCATTTTTTTTAATAATTATTATTAAATTACTCAATTAAATATATAAGAATTTAATTAAACGATGAAATATCGAGAAAAGGACAATAGTTCACTTTTCTGATATTAAAACTAAAGTAAACGATAAATTATTAAATTAAATTCATTTAAGCTAAATGTAATTAAAATTAAAGCAAACGATAAATTATTAAATTGAATATCATATCAGTTATATGTAATTCATATTGAAGCAAACGATAAATTAATGAATTCAATATATTTAAGAAAATGTAATGGGCTAAATTCACAGAATCACGTGATATATATCATAAACAAACCGGCGTGATCTGTGTTTACAAAGGATTTCCTTATATGTAAGTCGTATATATATTGTATA
>BMAW01000680.1:0-46237 GCA_019974015.1 Nephila pilipes | reverse complement strand
TGTGTTGAGGCCCCTAGGTGATCTTTTTTTTCTTTCCCATGGGTTTACTTGTCTTTGTAAACACTGGGGACGCCGAGATCTTTATATGTTTATCCTTCTGTATTTTCACCCTTCTTGTCAATAAATTGTCTTTCTTCCATTTTTTTTCTACACGCCTAGACCACAGGTTTAATTTTTTTATGATCATAGCCAGTCTGTTCTTTGCAACTAATAAACTTACTTTCTCACTTGATTCTCCATATTCAATCAATTTTCATTTATTTTAATGTCTAGATCAGTTTTTACCTTGTTTGTATACATTCTGGTTTTTGTGCTGTTTAAACTTAACTCCTGCTCCATCTAGAATTGCTAACTTTTCATTTTAACAAAGATGCTGTTTAATTTAAATCAATTTTATTAGTTCGGAATAAGTTTTATTGATTAACTGAAGTTCAATAGTCATTTGTGTAAAAAACTATTTACACTTTGATGTTCTGGTTACAGAAAGTTCAGATATTAATTTTTTAAAGAATTAGTAAATTAATGTAATTTTGTGTCAAAAGTATATGAATAAGTGATCTCATTAAAATGCTACTCCCTTCCCTTCCAACGCTAGGTAGACGTCGCTATAATAAATATTTTTACCTTTGTAAAATTAGATACAAGTTTGTATGTTTGAAACAGAATTTTTTTTTTTATTTAGCTTCAATATGTTTTCACAACTAAAGTTAAACCAGCTTAGGTGTAAAAAGGAGTGGATGAGAGAAATGAACATAGAAAAATGAGAAAAGTTTCTACAAAACCATTCAAAATACAGATCATTGTTCCTCTGTAACAATAGTTTAAATTAGCTTAAATCTGTAGAGGATGTACAGAAATCAGTGGATTACACTAGTTTATAATCAACTTGAAATTTTACTGTAAATTTAGTAAAAGGGTAAATGAATTTCTTTAAATGTTTTCTATATAATCACAGAGTAGCATACTCATTGTGGCTCGAGTATGCAATTACTTTGAAGATAGTGCACAATTGGTGTAATTGATTTCATTGTGTTTTTAATGCATTGAAACTGTAGAATATTGATCATCATTAAGCATTCACAATAGATGAAAATATTTTGAAAATTTGCAAAATAGAAGAAATAAATAGGTATTAAATTTATAAAGAGAGTTAATAATTTCATTTGGATATGTTTTTTCCCTTTAAAAAATAGCTAAAAGCAATTACCATTCCAAATAAATCACTGTATGAAATATCTCACGCTACACACATTAGAGGTATTAAAAACGGGTTTCTAGGTCAACATGTCTTGATCTGGAAAAAATGGCTCCCAGAAAAATTCAAGATTTTATTCAAAGACTTAATATCAAAAAAATCTCCTGAACTGAATTTAATTATGAAGTACATTCTTAAAAAATTTCCCCTTTTAATTATAATTTCCTCTTAAATTTTCAAAAGTGGAAAATGGTAACTTTCTATGTTCGAAACCTTGGTAGGTTGTATTTTCAGCTATGGCAAACTGAATACAAGTTGAAAATGTCCATCATCCGTTAACTTCACTGCTTTGTGGTGCATGAGTTAAATGTATACATTTGTTCTATTAAATTGTCTGAACCTATTCTTCTGAGCCTGGATTAATATTGTTCCTGAGTATCAGGGCTTCATTTGAAATTGAGAAAGATAGAAACAACTTCAATCCAATAGAAGGTTCCAAAAATAATAATAGGAAATATATGTTATATTCTTATAATTGAGAAAAATATCTGTAGTGTAAAAGTTAAATTTCTAAAAATAATAAGAATTTATAGAAAAAAAAAATCATGTCCTGTTGTAAGAACTCCCTTAACTGTATGTTTTTTTGACAAGATATGTATTCTCGACCCTTTTTTCATTATATGTTCTAGTAGTGCTCTATTTTTCAAAAAACCCTGGTATTTTAAATTTTTTTAAAGCTTTTAATTAAGAGTCTCTATAATTTCCTCATTAACCTCTAGAGTCTCTTCTCAAATTTTAGACTATTTCAGCCAAAGGATCCCTGAAATATAACTATTAAGCTGGTAAAGCATTTGATTTTAGAATAAAATGTGTAAGTTTTTTCTTTTCATTTTTGCTATTGTCTCTGGAGCTGCCTTTGTATTCTCTAGATGCGATTTTTTTTTACCAATTTTTATTATTATTATTATTTCTTCCTTCTGTATATATTTTTGTCTTCTTGGCTAGTCAGATCATAACTTTTTTTTTTAATTCCATAATTGATTCAGTAATGCAATTAGTAAATCAGTAATTGCCTCTCTTATTCTCATAAGTCTTACATTTGAATTTTTCTCCTAAGAATTTTTTCTATAAAAACAATTATTATTATAAACACAGGGATTCAAATCCTTTAAAGAAATATTGCTGCATCTGCTTCCCTATCTTACATTTTTGTTTTTTTATAAAAACAATTTGCATGCATTTCTAACAATATTTTAACTACTGCTATTCTATATTTTTTTTTTTTCCCTAATTTAATTTTAGAACAGGCATTGATTTTTCATTATGTCTATATTTTTAATAATATTTTCAGAGAGAAAAGTTTACGATCAGAAGTTGCAAGTGATCATTCAGAATCATCTGGCAGCTTAGATTGCTCTCCTTTATCATACATTGGCTCTCATGAAAGAGATAAAAGTTTTGTGTACAAAAGCATTAATTTTACTGACAATACATATTCTACAGATTTGGAGATTCGGTATGCTATCAGTGGCTGTGAAGTTGTAGCAACTGACACTCAAGCAATTTTAAAACATAGCTACCTGATTGATAAGAAATGGAATGGCTTATTGAAAATAAGTGATTTAAATAATTCAAATCTAGAAATTTTACAGGTTAGTAACCAGTATTTTTATAATAATAAAAATAATGAAGATCTTGATTAAAATATGTATATGTAAAAAAAAAATTCAGTTGGGGAGCTCCTTCAGAAACACCAATGCACTAGAAGTTGCAACAATTTTGCTTTTTTTGCCGTAAAATGTACCTAAATTGTTTCAACTTCAAGTTGTTTTTGGACAAAATAAGTAGTATTTATGCATTCTATTGTGAATTTAACTATTATTTTTCCTTACTATATAGGCAAATAATGGATTTGTTTCTTGACTTTGAAGACAAGCACTTCATCAACATTCTATATATGATAGAATTTAGTCAAAATGGAATTGAATGTTTAAAATGAACTGGTGATATTAAATTATAAGCTACCATTTGAGTTATACTGACATAACTACATGAAGGTCTGATATGATTATGCATCTATCAAAGAAATTAAGGTTATAGAAATACAAAATTCACTAATTTGTTCGCATCAGCTGATCGTAAATTGCTTCCGTCCGTCTTTATGCTACTGTTGTTCCCATATAGCTTGTAGTACTTTTCATTATTTCATGGTATTTTACCAAAGCAGATTTATGATGTTGCTTTTTAAACCTTTTCATGCTGCAGTCTTTTTAGACTTTTTTTTAAAATTGGCAACAAGTTCTGGGGAAGAGAATATGTCTACATACACCAAACTTTTCTATCTACTAGATCAACAGAAGTTTTAAATTGAATATGTACAGGACAAAATATGTCGAGGATTGCGCAACTGTGAAATATTATTGACTCGTAAGTAGTTCATAATTGAAGACGTTTATTAAATATATTGCAACATATTTCTAGGAGAATTGTAGTTATTTGACTTTTAACAGAATTGAGTTTCATTTTCACATTTTTTTTTTAAGTTTTCTTTATTTTGTTAAGAATCACTCATAATTAGAAGAAAGTAAAAGGTTTGTTTAAAATTACAAAACTATTGTATGTACTTCATTAAAAAGTACATAACTCTCGAATTAACTACCGTCAAATTTGTATATATATATATATCTTAAGGATTATTAATACATAGTAAAAATACATAGACAATCACTGCTTATTCGTTTTCTACACAAGAAAAGTTAGTTATTAATTTGTTCTCAATATTTAGTAGTATCGCTTTAATGGTTATCGAAAATAATCAAGATATCTAGATGAAAAGTATTTTCCATATTAATTAACCCTTATGTACATAATGTTGTAAATTATAAATATTAATATTGATTTGTTTGGTTTCAAGAAGTAGACTGAAGTAACCTGCAGCTTAGAGAAGATAAAGTTCAATATTCTGAGTTCTTCAATGACAGGCTTTGAAAGGTTTAGAAAGTCTGAGAAAAATGCATAACTCTAAATAATGACTATGTAAAGAAGCCTTAATAATAAATAATAAAAATTACACCCTTAGTTGAAATTATTTTAGTAAGAATTCAATTAGAGATATTAATTTGGATAATAAAAAACTTTTGATACTGGAGGTTACTACACCTAGGCTTGAAAACCAAACAAGTCAACATTGACAGCTATAATTTACAACATGTGCACTTATGGATTGATTAATATGCAGAATAAATTTTATCCAGATATTTCATTTAATTCCAAGTAATAATTAAACCTTTATAGTATTCTAGAAGAAGTTTACAGAAAGATGTATTTCACCTTTGTTTGAAAAAATCATCGTCCAGTATTTGATTATATTCTAATTTATATGAGTATTCCACAACCTCTTTCATTTGAGAAAGTTCTTGTAGATTTTTTTGAATTGTGGTATCTGAATTGTAATGCCCTTTCTTTTTTTTTTTTTTTTTTTTTTGTTTGTTTATGTTCAGGGATGGTAAGTTCTATATATTGATATTAAAATTTTAAAATTAAATATAGAAATCTTTATATTCTGCTTGATCATTTATAATTTGCATAATAATCTTATCAACAAGTATTTTATTAAATTTTAGAAATATTTCTAATTTTTGTACTTTTCAATTTTACTTTGTTAACTTTACCCATACATTTGCATTTATTTCTAGGCTTTGCAGCAAAACCATCTTAATTTTGTGCTACAAGGATACATAAAATCTCTCATGTACAGTGTGAAATGTGAAATATTAGTCCCTAAAATGTTCGTAGAATATCAGTAATGTAGTTGGATTAGGCCACGAATTTATCAATTGCTGGAAAGTTAGTTTTATTTTTTTTAATTTCATTTTAATTTTTTATGTGATATGAATATTTGTTAATGAATTTTTAAAGTTTTATTTTTGTTCTACATATATATTTATATAAAAAAAAAACTGTTTCAAATATTATGGTCAGAAATGTTTTTAAATTCATTGTTATTGTCGTTGATTTTATCCGAAGAACGTACCAATAAATATGATGCGACGTTGGGTCAAATGTAATCTATTAATCGCTTATGCAAAATTTATCCTAAGATTGAAATCATTGTTTACCTTCCTTGAGAGTAGGGCTTGATAATTTAATTTAATATAAATGCTCAACAGAGAGAAAGACAAATTCTGTTATTTCAAATTATGTATATTTATTTACACGATATTATTTACATTATTTACATTATTGATAACATCACTTAAACCGAAAGTTTCAGAATCATATATCATAGTCAAAGTCCAAAAAAAGCAAGAAGTCAAATAAAAGTCCGGCCATTCTTAATAAGATCTCCTTATATATACCTGAATGGTATTCGATAAACCAACTCAACAGTTAAGAATTCAATTCACACGAAAAAATAACTTGTATGACGAACTGAAAATTACCGTCAATGCAATTCCGACTCCATTGCCAGATGCGTGGATGAGATATCATATTGAAAACGTAATTCCAATGCAAGGACATGACAACACTCCACAGTATTTTCATGGTATAATTTAAGAAATAAATAAAAATCGTGATATTTTAAAAAAAGAAATGCTTTTATATAAAGAAAATATCGAAGTTGTAGCAAATGTTAATAAGGTACTTAAATAATTTTAAAAAGTAATCACTAAATTTTTAATTTAATGGAATAATTTTAATATAAAAGCAGGCCTATATGAAGCTGCCACCAACTTGAATATTCTTAACTTTACAAAATTACACACCATGAACATGTTCATCGCTGAAAAGATTTTTATGATTTTGAAACAAGTTGATATTTTTGATTTTCTGTCACAGATAAATGGTATCAGCATATCTTTTCCATAAGATTTCAGCTTTTTTGCCATGAGGTTCCATAACATGCCTCAATTCAGTGTTATGTTGACCACTCACAAATATTTGATTTTGCCAATCTTCTTTCTTTCTGCGGTGTTCTTTAGGAAGTTCTGCGGTCATAACATTTATAGCAGCTGTATTTAGACTAAAATAACACAATCATTGTCAATCGTTGCCGAACTGGTTTGCAGAATGTCGAGATTTCATCTACTACATCTAACTGCTTTTACTGTGTTATAAAAGTAATTTTATTTTAGTGGTTTTTATCTTGGCAGAGCGTAACATCTATAGCATCATCATTGAAGTGCATAGTTGATAAGGCGCTAACATTATTCTTTTTTCGGATATAGTGACCAAATCATATATGTTTGAAATTTGAATGATTTTGAATACACTACTTAGAAGTTCCTTAGTTGAGACCGACATCATGGTACCAATTATCGACAGAGGTTTCTTCCTGTGAGCTGCAATAGGCAACAAGTCTCATAACTTCAATGTGCCATTTAATTTATAGACTTTTCAGGCTGCAATCCTGCATAGAAGTTTCTAAATCATAAGCATAAATAGTCCTGAATCTACAAGACAAACACCTAATGTCAGATTTTACTGGTTTATTGGGTGTATATTGCCTGAAAGGGCATCTGCACTCCTAAAAGGTTCTAATTTTTCATCAATTGCATATATTCACCAAGCAGACTATAGTTTCTTACAATTATTCACAAAGGACATCCAAATATGATTCTTATAGGTGCAGCTTATCCAGTTCTTTTCCTTTCAAAACAATCTTTAACATCATCAAATCTAGGCAACGAATTGTAAAAATCATAACTTATAGTCCCATGAAATATTTCAGTCCAGTGTCACAGAGGTATATCTCTAACACATTCATACATGATTTTATTCGCCTTGATAAAGAAAATTGTTTAAGCTTTTATCATTCAATTAATTCTATTTCATCTCTATGAGTTATCCACACAATTCTTTCTAGATAGTAGATATTTGTGCAGTACCCAATACTTCCTTCAGTATTATCAGACATTCACAATAATAGCTGCTAGTCAAGCGTGGATACATTCTTATAGTTTACCCCACATTTCCTACAATTTAGTTATAATATATATGAGAAATTTCTTTATAATTTGTATTAGTTTATTTGTATCTATTTGAAATGCCATCTTTCCAGTATAATATTTCTTTTCACAGTTTGATGTATCTTGCATCCTCTGAATCAAATTCTTCCTCCAATGAAGTTTCATGAGTTCTTCATCAATATTTTCTTTCATCAACACTACATTTATTGATTTCATCAGTAGATACCTCCACTTGTAATACAATGTTTCTTTGTCCATTTAATTTCTTCTTATAACCAAATGTCTATATTTTAAATTTTAACACGCTAGTTGTCTCAAAAAAATGTAATGCGAGTATGCTGTATTGAGTCTAACAGTTTCCTCCAACAACCAGTTTTTAATTCCCTAAAACGTATCGAGAATTTATCTTCAAATGAACCAAAGAGAGCAGACCCCATTTACAGCTCCATGACTCCAACCATTTTTTTGCTGGGAAAGGAGAAGGCTTACCAATATTCGGCCTACCTGTTTTGACCCCACCATTCTCACAGGTTAAGAGTATATGGGGTTAATTAGAACACCTACATATGAGTGTAATTAGAAAAGATAGATATTGTCTTATAAAAAGGTGTGCTTTTTGTTTGATCTGTATAATTTTTACAAAAAAGAGTTATAAATGTTCTTTTCATTAGTAATATAGTATTTACCATTATTTTGTATTTAGTATTCAATCTGTAAATGCAACAAAGAATACAGCAGTAAACATATACTATGGTAGATTAGTAAGTCATGGTTAACTTGCAGCCTGTTGTTTCTGCATCAAATTGCTAGTCCAGTTCTGATGCTACTAAATTGCCATGTAGTGGGATTATTTATATTGGTAGACTTTAGTATTAGGTGTCTTAAGTCCTATTTGTGTGATGTGAAAGTTTTAAATTATGCTCATCTTCATTTGAACAGTTGAAATTATGGTCCACCTTCAATAGTCCCCCAGTATTGCTTCAAATGTGTTAAAAAACAATTCAACACCTAGGCTAAACTTAGAGATCCAAAGCTCAAAATTCACAGAATACATCACACCCATTTAGAATAAATTATAGTTCTATTTTTTATGTCTTGTATTATACTTAATGAATATCATTTTCTTATATATTACTAATCACAATTTGTACTTTTTTTTCAACCAATAAGTGACTGCAAATTAGATGTCTTTTTGAATTTTTAAAACAAGTGCAAGTGTGTATTGATAAAGTTTTATGTCATTTTTAATTATCATATAATGATATTACATTTTATAGTTTTTGATTCTGGGCTTGTATACGATAAATTGATTTTATGTATGAATTGGTTGTTTAGTGGATAGTGATTAAATAAAAGCGTTTGTTGTGACTTTCATAACAGTGCTAAAACGCTTTTACTGTATCCAGTTAGATGAGACGCCTTTTTCTGCCTAGTTGCTTAGGGCATGACAAATAAGTGATCAACTTTCCTTCAGACCCATTGGTTCAGGTTTCGAAACAATGCTGCGGTACTCAAAGACATCTTTGAAAGAAAATATAAGCTGTACTTTGGCTGAATTAGTATACGGATAAACCCTCAGATTACTAGGACAATTTTCACTACGCCAAGCAGACAGCCATCCAGTCCAGCCATTGAACAACTTCATCATTATATGCAGCAATCTTAACCCAAATCAACGTTTCATTATGTAAAACAAAGCTGTATTTTGTGGAACAAAGACTTCAGTAAAAACTTTACATTACGTATTTGTGGCAAGACCTTACCACACCCACTACCTTCAAAAGATAACTCCATAACAGATCATTCTTTGTTAGAACGCAGTGATAAACTTTGAAAGTCAACATTAATGGAAAGTAAAAAACTTTCTTGTTTTCATCCATATGAAACCTGCATTTATGCCGTAGTACTGGCTCAGACATACACCTTAGTGCAACAAAAATTCCTTTATCACCATGTTCATCAAAGACAAACCTTCAGCTGTCCTTGAATATATCTGTTCAATTTCCCTGATTATTTCAGATCATCACGATGATACTGGAGGGGGGAATGCACGCAACCACACTTAAGGCAAATTTGTTAGGTCCCCCCACATCCAGGTAAGGTCCCCATTAAGACATCTGAATTTCAGAGAAAGGGCAAACCACATTTCTGTTTCATGAACTTTGTCTCAGAGCAGAGTCTGATTCCTCCTGGGGAACGGCACCTTACACTCCAGGGTGACCAGTTTAGTAGGTCAATTCCTTGCCCCAGTTGAAGTGCTCAGGACTAATAACTGTTTTATCACTTTCATTATCTAACCAAAACAAAGGACGTTTCGTTTTGTGAGAGTATAAATAATCCTCTGTATTGAGCCAAATTTTCTATAGCAGATGAACAGAGCTCTACAAAATGTTCTTCTGTGAATCAAACCAATCCTTGTAATACCTGTTTAGCTGCAAGATGCACCCAAAATACGGGAAGAGAAAGTGGAAATGGACAGGGGCATTATTTTGTAACTATCAATCAAATATTTTAAATTAACTGCGCCAAAAATAGTGTAAAATATCTATCTAAGTATCACATATTATTTTTCATTCAACAACCATGACGCCAAAGTATGGGAAGTATGCAATGTTCTTCACAACAGCACTGCGAGGAATAGTGGCCAAGGTCATGGACTCTCGACCAAGCGGTTTTCGTCACAGTTCGGTTCGATCCTTTTGGACCACCAAATCTAACTGTAGTCAGCTGATGCACGCAATCTGTTCGACCCAAAATCCTCCTGCTAGCATGGTGGATGTTAGGAGGGGTACAGTTCAGTCGTCTGCCATTTGACAGTAGTTCAAATTACTAGGTGCATCACTAATATCCCTGTTGTTTGAAAAAGGAAATAAAAAACCAACCAAACTATTCTACAAATAACCAGTAGTTAAAGTATGCATTTAATTAGCCAAATGTGTTTCGTTTGCTGGTTAGGGTACATAAAAAAATATGATCAACTTCTTCAGACCTATCATTGTCTAGATTCCAAAACACAAGGCAACAATCAAGGACATCGTCCATTCCTCCACAGTGTGACCCCCCAATGTTTTGTCCAGCACTGAAGGTTATTATCCCCTTTAGAAATGTTCTTTAAGTTTTCATCAACATAAGTATTTCATCTTCTTGTAGGAATACTTCAAAAGTGATTGTTTAGTAATCCATGGTTTATCTGAGAGTTCTCTATTGATATTACTATTATTCATATTTATTGAATATTAATAGTCCTATCTGTAATTTAAGGCCTGATTAATTGTATGTTCAAATCTTGATACAGTTATTCATGTATTATTGACTAAAAGAATTATTGCAGCTACAATTTTAAATAGGTAGAAATTATAAAATTTGTTATATTTGAATTAACTCAATATTTCAATATTAAAACAATTGCCAGTTATATATATATAAAAATCAACATTTCTATGTAATTTTTTAAGTTACATATTGTTAATTATGTTTTTAAATAAAAATATCTTTTAGAATTTATTTTAGCTTATTATCTTTTGAATAAGGAAGTCTTAACCTAAAATTTCATTTAAAATGTTTTATTGATGATTGATTTCTTCTTTCAGCAATGATGTAGGGTTTCAGGAATGTTTATTTAAAAGCACACAAGGTGTAATTTGAACAATGTTTGAAAAATGTTTACCAAAGTTAGTAAGATGATTATTTCATTTTTTATTAAACCATTCTTATTAGATTTTCAGATATTTTTTTCTTTTGTGCTAAAGCAAAATCAAAAGTTATTTTGCCCAACTAGTTTAGGACTATTGACCTGTCAAAGAAATACAACATCTCCAACATATATATATATATATATATAGTTACAGCTTCTCAAGACTCTAATTATTAGAGATGGGACATACTCATAAATTTTTCTATTTAGAAAGATACAATTTGAATTAGAAACATACTAGGAGCTGTATGAACATTTTCCTAATTGAGTCAGGCCCAAATGTTTTCATCGAAGATTTTTCAAAATTCAAAGTAAGATTAAGTTCCATTTTTTTTTTTTTTTTTTTTTTTGTTTATTGTGAAACTCTGCTAAAATTGTTATTGTTTTTATCTTTAATTCATTATGAATTCAAAAGAATCTTGTGCTTTCCTATTCCAGTTTTAAGAATCTGTTTTTGCAATTGTATTTGAAGATGTTCTCAAAGGCATGAAGGAATTTTCATGATCAAATGCCATATGAAGATTTTGAATTTGTTGAGCCAATATCATGGCTTAAATGCACTTATTGTGCCACCAAGCAATTACAAATCCAACAAACAACGGCAAGCTAGGACCACTTCGTCCTTATGGAATTGAAAAAAAAGCGCTTGGAAAAGTTATGCAGCCTCGCTCGAATGAATGAAGATTTAGAAGTACAATAACTTATTTACTGATCTGTTATTTTTCCTCTGGTAGAAATATAGCGGGATTGAATGGATGTAAAAAAGAATCTTTTGTATTTTTTATTTGTAATTTAGAAATTATTTTAGGCATATCTTTATGTGTTTATTCAAGACTAAAAAGCACAAGTAAATTTTTAAAAGTACATATTAATTGTTTTTGCATGTCTATTTTCTTGCGAACTATGAATAGGTATAAGGAAAGTACACTTGTCTTTTTTTTATGCACACTTTTGTAAGCACTTTGAATTGCAGGCAAGGTTTGACACTGTAATACAGTTGAACCTCCCAAATTTATTAACATTTTAAGTTTATCTGTTGAACTGTACTTGTATCATTTAACATGATCCTGCCTCTGAAAAAAAAAACTGTGAAGTAAAGAGAAGCTTCTATAATAGCTCGATTTTATCCTAACCTGTGAAATTTTGTTTGAATTAATTTTCCATTCAAGATGAGCCAATGTTGGGAAAACCATCTGATATCTATGATGATGTTTAATCCTAATAAATCCAACATTAACTTCAGCAGATCTAGGCTTCAAACTTGAAATTCATCAGATAACCTGTTGGGTTTTAACTAATAATGATAATCAAGTAACATCAAAGTGTTTTGTTTTAAAATGCTTCAACCTTACAAATTGGGGTTGTGGAGATTCATTGGACTGAATTTCTATTTGGGCTTCAGATCTCCCTTATCAGATAAGGAACAGTTTTTAGACAACTTAGTTACTGGAGATTAGAAGTGTATAGAGTTCACAATATTGTCAAAAGAAAAAGAGCATATGTTTTTTTCTGTAAGAAAACACTGATGGCAACATCAAAGGTTGGCATTCATAAAAAAATATTGTTTTGGTGGTGGTGGTACTATAAATTTATACTCTTTAATGTGCTACTCTAAGAAGGTGAAACAATCACTGCTAATCTTTATTGTTCTCAATGTGAACTTCTTAAAATAAAAATTCAACTTATGCTTCCATTTTTGGCAAACAGAAAAGGTGTCATCTTCCATGATAACACTAATCCTCATGGTTAGGAATGCCATTCCAAAGCTAGTAGAGAAGGATTGAAAAATATTGCTCTGCCTCCTTTTATCTTCTGTATTTCCTATATGTTACACTAGTGGACTATCAGCTACTCAGATATTTGCAAAATTTTCTTGATAGGAATTAATACATAAGATTTTCAAAGGTATCAAATTGGAAATGGAAGCAATTTTTGTGTAAAAAAGCAAGGAATTTTTGTTTTCAGGGAAGTGGTTAAAATATCAAAGTGATGGTAAATAGTCTTAACTAATAAGATAAATTTTAATTTAAAGTTTTGTTTGTTCATCTTGTGTATTTTGTTTTAAGAAAGTGAAATAGAACAAACTTTTTTCTTATAGATCTGTTGTTATCAAATGTAAAGTGCACTGCTCAAAAAAATTAAGGGAGTACATGGATTTAACGAAATCACACAAATGTTACTTCTGATAACTTAGGTAAAACAAATTATCCATAGTTTAAAGTGTAGCAGAAAACAGGTGAAAACTTCGAAAGGAAATCAGCATTCATGATGTTAAAAACCGGAAAAAGGATATAATTGCAGAAATCAGGATTTCATAGATGCTGCTGTTTTCCGTTGTCCAATGGTGTAATTCAACCTTTTGGCTGTTTTTTTTTGAGAAAAAATGACCGGAAATTTTCACTACAGCGTGATCTACCAAAATCCATGGCAGGGCGTGTTATAAGGAGACTAGAATTCGCGCAAACATGATGAACTGTATGGATGCTGTTAGATTGGCAAAAAGTGTGATTATAAGAGACTTTTGAATTGATCAAGAAGCAGGTATGCTTGACATGACCATTGTGACAAGGTTATCCGCAACTACAACAAGAATGGTTGATATATTCCAGCCTGAAGTCAAACAGGAACACTCACCGCAACGAGATTCAAAGACAGTTTTTTTGGCAATGAGACGACCTTCAAGCCAAACAATCCTAAATAGGCTTCTTGGGATTGGTCTGTATGCTTGTAAGCCTATGGTGCATATTCTGTTGACTGCTAGACACTGCACAGCCTGAAGAAAATGAGCTGCTGAAATCAAGATTGGATGCAAAGTGATTGGAATCAAGTGCTGTTTGCAAATGAGTTCCGATTCAGTATAGTGAAACCAGACCTGTTCTGGTATGGTGAAAAAGGGGCACTCGAAATCTATATTCGTCATTAGGAAAATTATTACAGGATTGTGTTTGAGTTGGTATGGGTCCGTTTATATGTGGAGTTACTGACCTGCATATCATTCGGAATGGCAATTTGACGATTCAAAAGTATGTAGACATAATCTTGAGACCTTATGCTGCAACCATTGGTGATTTTTCGTGGTTTCCTGTTTTAATCCAATCGAAAGTGTTGCTTAGTCACTTGATGATAAGTTGCTGCAAGACTAAGACTTCCTGTTACTAACTAAATTAGATAAAGGTTTCATCAAACAGCACTTCAAAGTCTCATCACACACCTCTTCTGCAGATCCATGCAAAACAAAAGTACCTAGCAAACCAGGAACTCACACCGCCATTAAATACTGTGTCTATCAGTAAACAATATATTTGGTCATTTACATGTAAACTGTTGTCTGAAGCATCATTTCATGTTCTTTTACAACATTCCAGACCAAAGTTCTCATACAATAATTCTTGTCTTTTTCTGGCATATTTTCCAATCTGTATTCTCCATTTATGCCCACAACACAGCCATATAACAGTGGCTCTTCAATTTTTTGCTTAGTTTCCTGTTCTTTTTTTTTTAGTAGGTTTTTGCTCTGTTGAACGAATGAAACCAATGATTGAAATAATTTTAAGAGTGGTAAATTAATATCTGCATGTGTTATGGTGTGCATGATATACAAGTTAGAAGATTTAAAAGTACTAAACAATATGTTAACATATGGTGTATAATGTAAACAACAAATATCTGATGTTTTAATTAGATTATTTGCAAGAAGAATTTTGAAATAAAATTAGTGAAAAGGGAAGTTATGAAACATAAAAAAAATCAATTATAAATAAATTTCTAAACCACTCATAAGGCTAGACATATGGAATGCATAATTGAATCAAATTTCAACATTCATAATTCACTATTGAACAAACATTTATATTAAGCAGTCCCAGCTAATCTTTCTTTTTAGGGGCTGTCAGGGACTTACATTCTTGGGTGATACGTTTTACCACACAAGAGAGACCCTAGTGATCTTTTCTTTCCTATCATACTGTCTTGATAACTTACTAGTAGGTGACGACCCCCCCCCCCCCCCCCCCATCAGGATAGTCTAGTAATCCTACTCTGTTTTCAACCCTCCTTCTTATCACACTTTTTTATCTTTTTCAAAAAATCTAGATCACAGCTTTACTTGTTTATACAGCATACATCTGGTTTTGCACACCATTAAACTATTTCATTTACTACACCTTGCCTTTTAAATAAAAGAAAATAAGACTGTGATATAGATTTGTATAAATTATACAGTCTGAAGAACGAGAGTATCTGAAGAAATTTGAAGTTGCTGTTCAAAATTTCTCATCTTAAAAAAAAAGTATTTACATACAAAGTCATTTTCAGCACCTTTGTTCTTTTCCTTTTCTTTCGACTGATGTTTTGCAACAGCTACTTTTTGAGTCTTAGAACTTATATACTCATTTTATATTGTTTTTAGATAATGCACTTAAGTTATACATTTAAGCATTTTATCCAATATGATCCAGTGCTTGTTTAAAATATTATTGATTTCTTTTGATTATAATGTTTTTTCCCTTTTTAAGTATCACTTGAAGTAATAATGTAGTATTTTTTTATTACTTTCTTTGGTTGGAACTGCATGGAAAGTTGTTTTAAATTAACATTTTAAAAAAAAATGATTGCTTTATTTTCATAAACTCATCTTATGGATTTATATTTTATATATCTTCATTTACTGTTTTTAAATATGTGTTTTGTTTATTTACATATTGTGTCTTTGTAAGGTTGCATCAAATGCTCTACATGTTCTTCGGCAACTGCCCAATGTAGAAGAAGAAGATATCCTTTGTTGGCAAGTAGAAGAAGCTAAAATACTTTGGACTAAAAAAGAATATAGTGTTGCCAATAAAATTCTAAAGTCAACTTTACCCGACAGAAAAGGTGAATTATGGAATAATTCTTTTAATGTGGTTGCATATTTCTTGTTTTAAATTCTTTTATGATTTAGTTAATTTTTTTATTTTCGCAGTGTGGTTTGTACCCCAGAGCCATGTTTTGTTTCTTTCTTAACATAACATATATAATATAACAATCACAGTAATGTGTGTATATTATTAATATTATATTTGTTAAGTAGAATAGAGATAATAATCAAACAACTATAAATTCTTCTTTTAATTGGAACATCATTATGTAGAGTGACAATATTATTTCTATAATTGCACAAATTAATATATTTTAAATGATCCAATTAATATATTTTTAAAGAGAATTATGAAAAATGAGATTGTTTAATTGTATTATATTAAAGATCTAATGTAGTAAGAAAATCAGTGTCTGGCAAAAGTAATGACCAGTATATTAGTTTCTCATTTTAAGTAAAGATGTCGTTAATTATATTTAATGTGTAGTAACCACTATGTTGAATTTTAAAATTGTTTGAAATGAATTAAAATTTTTTTAGTCACAAAATAGAAAGTCCCGTGCCTTGATGAAATATGGGCAAGCTTTGACTTTGAGAGATCTATGGTTTATGAAACCTGTAATGAAATTCAGTTGTTTACGGCATGGACTTTTAGAAAAAGGTATTTTTTTTTTCCTGTTATTGAAATTCATAATATCATTTTCCCCATTAGTATTATATATATTTATTAGTCCTTGTCTATTCACAGCAAAATTTATTTTTTGTAATAAAAAAATAGTCAAACTACATCAATCACACAGGACTCCAATTGTCCAAATTACATATGAATACTAATGCTTGCAAGTATATAATTCTAATGTAACTTATTTAAAATAACCTTTATGTAGCAAATAGTCATAATTTCAAACTACTAAAAAATGAAAATTATTAATGCAATCAAAAAATATCTTACCCATTCTAAAATATTAACTCATAAAATTCAAGATTTCAAAAATAGTGCTATATAACTCAGTTGACTTATGTCATAAATAAGAAAAAAATTATCTTATAATAAGTGTAAAAATTTTAAAGAATTTCCCTTTTTTTAAAGTTTATAAAATAAAATGCAACCAAAATAATTGTTTTGTTATGTTATAGCTTGTATTGCCATCTATTGATTGTATTGTGAAAACATGATTTAAATTAAAAAACAAAATTATAATATGTTATCAGTTTGAAAATTTATAAAAATTATTGAGTAATCTGCTGTAATGTTAAATTGTAAAAATCTCTTATTACATTTTTCAGCGAAATGGTGGATTAATTTTTCCATTATTATGTGATGTATAATCAGAGATAATCTCATAAATGATTATATATATAAACGGTAGGATTTTCCAGCGACCATCAAAGTATTAACTGTACAACATATTTTAAAAACCAGTTCCTTGTTGATGGCACCTTTGCAAATCAAAGGCCATGTATATACAACGCCCCTATTCTGAAGAAACTAGAAGTGTTTATTCTCGCTTCTGTTTCCACCTTCTCTTCACCTGATGTAACAGAACACCGAACGCCACATTATTTTAATGCCCATCTCCATATACATACAAATTTGGGTAGCCATCTTTCTCGGGAACGCTAATCAATACATAGTAATATTGTAAATAGTCTACTTCATCATTAATGTACAATTTTATACTTTTTTCAACGTAAAGCTTTTTCAATGAACTGGTAAATGCCATCACCAAACATCCCCCCCTCCCATGTTCAAAGTATATCAAAAAGGTGTCTTGTCCAATTGATGCCTTACAACCATATACATATATGATACTATTCCAAAATCAAAATTGGCTGACTAGATTTAAATTATTTTTTACCAAACTATTGATTGTAAATTTTATCTGTATCAATTTATATCTACTATTCTGTTTAATTTTATTTGTTCAAATTTTAGATTATGGAGGATGTGTATACCAATATGATGGGTTGTCTTCATAGAATTTTTTATTAATTTAAAGATGAGACAAGGTCATCATTGTATCTATAAATAATAAACCATTTTTATCTATGTAGCTCTTTTCATAAAAATGCAAGTAAATATTGGTTAAACTATTGCTAGCTGGACCCCCTAGCAGTATATCTTTAATTTGTATATATTTTTCATCATTAAATTTAATATAATTTTGTTTATGTACTAGATTAACTAAATAATTAAATTTTTCATGTGAGATAACATATTATATTGCTTAAAAATAATTCAGCAAACCTTTGTATGTCATCCACATTTATGGGATTAAAAAGATCTTCAAAATCATAACATAACAATGGAATGTGTAGATTTTTTGTTTTCAATTTTTTTTTAATTATACCTAAACTATTTTTAATAGCAGTTTTATTTATAGTCCTTGTAATATAAGCACTAAAGGTCTTTGTATAGTAATAGTTATAAATTTTATTGGCTATTTTAAATGTAGTAAAAAAGATGTATGTGTGGATTTTAAATGTTACACCTAGTATGTCAATTTTTTTATATAAGGAAGTTATTTTTTATTAATTTCCCTATTACAAATATTATTTTCTAAAAAAGCATTATTTTCTTTTAAGTGCTTATTAATTATTTTATTATAGTAATATTTGCATAATTATTTGGAATTTTATCTATATATCCTATTATAAAATATTTCTAGAATTTTGTAATATATTTTTTTTATTTAATTTATTTTATTACCTTGTTTTGAAGTTATATATAGTAACAGTTTTGAATATACTGAATAGGCTCACTGAATTCAAAAGTATCCGCAATTTTATTATAAATTAGTGATAAAAGTATCAATATCATAATTATTTTTTCCTTAATAAATTAATTGTGCTAAAAAATGCACCTTGGCTAGGTAAATCTGTCCTTTGCAGAATTTTCCATAGAACTTTCTTTAGTTAAAGTTTAATAAGCAACTTTAAATTTTACTAAATAGCTTCTATTTTTTTTTAAATTGTACTAGTTATTATTTTATTAGTTTTTGTGCATCCCAAAGAAAACATTCTTTTATATAAAAAAAAAAAAAAAAAAAAAATCTGCATCTGAACTTCATGTCTTTTTATAGACACTGACAGTAAAATTTGAGAATTTCTGCTTTATCATTTAGAAATTTTGCTTAGAACCCACTCACAAACTGTGTTAGCCATTATTTTCTTTTGTTTTAAGTTTTTGGCAGATAAAAAAAATCCTTTTTTTTTTTTTTTTTTGCGAACTTCTTCTATATCTAAAAAATTATTTTATACTTTTCTTTGTGACATTTGGTGTTCTTGCATTAGTTTTAGACTTGGTTTTTATATAATTATTTTTTGAATTAATTCTTTATGTGTATGAATTATTATTTTCATATACATGTATGTATAGTGTGTATATTTATAACTTCTAAGCTGCTGTCATTTTTTTAATAAATATTTTGTTCTTCTGTAAAAGTTTATTTCTTTTTTTACTTAATGGTTGTTTTTTCTGTAATTTTAAATTAGTAATTGATTGTATTATTCTTAATATGCATTTCATTTTAGTAAGTATTAGATGTTTCACACTGATTTGAGCACGCGGATCAAAAGAGCGTATGTCTGCAACAGTGATGAAGCATTACTGCAGCATGCAGATGGCCAATATCAAAGTATTATTAATTATAAAAAGTCTTCAGCCAGCCATCACAAAATATGATTTAGTTCATATAGTCACAAAACAATTGCAGCAACAGTAGATAACTGAAGAGTAAGTTGTTTTATAGATTGTCTTCATAAAATGAATTTATTTGCTGATTTGAGAAAGTGAATTTTACTCCATTACTGCATACACAAGTAATAATGATACTATAGATAACGGTATCCAGTGTTTATGTAAGGCACTTTTCTTTCTACCATGCTACATCTCCGAATAATTTTCGATTATTTCATATTCACTGAATGTTATACAAAAGATATTGTTAGTTCATGGGAACTCATTGTCCTAATGTATATAGGGTAGCCAAATCGCAATTTTAATTTTCTATATTATAAGAACACTCTATGATTTAGACTGATAAATTCTGGAAAACGACTCAGATATGTACTTTTTTTTTTTTTTTTTTTTTTTTTTGAGGAAGAGCATCTAAAAAATTTAATTTGTTAACTATAGGTAAAAAATCTAATATAATTCCTGATAAAGTTTACTTTTTTTTTTTTTTCAGTAACCCCATCAGAATTTTGAGATGAGGAGGTAAAATTTAATTTTAAAAGTCCATATCCGAATACATTTCAAAAATAAATTATCATATATATATATATATATAGTACATTATCAGCATTCTCTACTCAAAAAAATGTTTTAGCAGCCCATTGCAATTAATTCATAATTGATTATATTTATTTTGTACATAAACGTAATCTGAAGGTGTCACATATGATAATACAAAGAAAGTTATCTCTTTGAAAAATATTCATTTTTTTCTTCAAAAAAAATCTAAAGTATTCTGAAACATAATTAAAGCATAAAGTTTCGTACTTGATAATGCATTATGTACACATTAATGCTGAAATGAATCATGATTATTAGGATGACTTCAGAAACAAAGCTAAAATGTGATTTCTTATGAAAACTGTCTCGGTAACTGAAAAATCTTTACATTACCCTCACCTTATTCAACAGTTAAAAAAGCTGTTTGAGAGATATTTATTTTCAACAATCAAAATTTTAATGTGATGAGATAGTATCTTTTAATGGTGCAAATGCCAGATGTGGCTTTGCTGCACCAAACAAGGTAAAGTTGAGATCCAGAGGTTTGAAAAAAATTGGGGGAAAAAATGATGAAAATTGATTGGCAAGAAGGAGGGTCCAAAATAAAGAAGGATCGCTAGGGTATCCCGGGGTTGTATCAGACCGAAAGCATTATATATTGTTTACTGAATGATTTGTTCTAGATTTGTGTTATTTTCATTGAGAGAATTTTATTTTTAAGTGCAAATGAGTATCATCAGATTATTTCTGCTTTTTTCTTTATCATATTATACATTTTTTGAAGAATTATGATTTTTCTCTAGTAAAGTTAATCCTCCAGACATTAGTAATTTTAAAACTATATTTATGAAACTATATCTATTGCTATTAAATTAAATTAACTAATAGTTGTTTACTTTTCTGTATGTATTATTGTATATTATTGCACATTAAACTAAATTTCTAAAATACTTTGTTTTCTTTAATCAGTTTCAGATATTTAGATTTTAATAAAGAGAAATCTTCCTTCTTATAATTATATTGATTTCTATTGTCTTTCTCATTTTAATACAGAAAAGATTAGTTTGAATGTAGAAATCTGATTGATATAGCCTATATCTATATATTTCATCAAATTTTATAAACCTTTCAAAATGTAGTTTTGTTTATGTTTTTAATATACATGAAAAAATTATGCCATTTTTCATAGAATAGGTTTCTACCTGTTATGTTGTAGTGTTCTTATACAAAAATGTTATGCAGATGAAAAGTAATTAATGATTTCTGTGTTCATTAATAATATATTTATTAAATTTTTCACTTTTTGAATTTTCACAAATTTTTCACTATACGATCATTTCCTCTGTTCAAAGGATTTGATTTTATTGCAGTACACGAAAAGGAATTCAATGGTTTTAAATTTCACCTCTTTGAACTTATTAATACAATTAAGTTTCGTATTTTATGTCATATTAAGTTATAAAAATTTTTGTATTATTGTTGTATTAAAATGAAAACTTTTTTTAACGCCATGATTTTTATAAAATTCTACTTTCTCAAAACAGATTTAAATGGAATGACATTGTGTTATGATTATTTGTATTAAAATTTGACACGACAAAGCACTTCTAGATTTATGTTGCTTATTTATGTGTATTGCACAACCTTTTGTACAGCCAACGAAAGTTACACCTGATTCTCACAAGACAATCTGATATTGACCAAAAAGAAATGAAGTCAACAAAGAAGCTGAGACAGAAAAAAATTTCTGAAAAAAAAAAAGCAATATTAACTATTCAGAAAAGCTGAGGAGGTCTAGAGACCTATGATTTGTGGATATTTCGTCAGTTTCTTTTGTTATTCTTTTGAGAACTTTATATATTAAAGAAAATGTCTATATTATCAGCAAGTCTTTAATAATATTGGAAAAAAAAAATAATAAATCTTTAGTTCTATAGACTCTTCTTCCTATGTATTCAATAATCCATGAATATTTTGTTTTTCAAATCTACTTATGTTTTAAAATAAGTTTTATTAGTCTCCTCATATTATTTTTATGGTGAATATTGTTTTAAATTTTTAAAGGAATAATAATTTAACTCATAGTAAGTGTTTTTATGTACCTAGGCAATTATTTACTTTTATAGTACTAAGCATTATCATGTGTTTTCTTTATATGTATTTATTGTAAAAACTTTATTCTTTTTTAATAATTCTAAACATATTCTGCATTTTTATTGACTTAATAGGATCCATTTTAGTGTTTAAAAAAGTTGTTTTCTAGTGAAAGATCTATTTTTGTTAATGAATTGACATTGAATGATTTAAAAAAAGTTATTTAAATATATTGAGATTTCTATGTTGATTAATATATATTTAATACACACTTCAAATGTTTTTTGTGATAGAGAGACAGAAAAGGAAAGCTAACGAATTTTTGTATTATTCAAAGTAAAGAAGCTGGCTACTTTAAATATTCTAACAAATAGTAGTAGTTGAACTAAACTTTGATGAATAATTTGTATCTAATATAATTCTGTGAACATAACCTGGTATGTGTTACTTATGTTGTATACTCCAGAGATGCTATTTATGGAAATAACAGAAGAAATTTTAATATTTTTCAAGTTTATGCTATTGATAATTTTTAGAATTTTTGTATTCTTGTATACTAAAAGTACAGAATTACCATTAAAAAACATTAAGATTCTGATTATATATTTAACAAATCTGAGCACAGGTAGTAAATAACCTTTCGATAATCAGTAAAGCTACAGTTACAAAAAAAAAAGATAAAAAAATCTATTTTATGTATTGAACAAACATATATCTTTATCGATGATTTAAATTAAATTTGTGGAAAGGAACGTTATACATTCCGTAATGAAAATTGATGTCTGGAGTAGTATTTTTCAATTGTTTGAATTTAGAAGTTATTAATTTTTTAAAAAAAACTCAAAGCTAGATATGAACAAATTGTTCAAAATATGGAGCATATTTAATAAAGTTCAAACTGTAGCGCAACATAATCGAATGAACTAATTACGGGAAAAAACATTCCATGCTTATAAATTGTTAAACATGTGGGGAAAAGAATATATTGCAAATAAGTACAAAAACATGTGTTGAAATTAAAATGTGTACGAAATATTTAAAGTATTTATTGGATGCTTAATACTTAAAAAAGGCCACAAAATGAAACTCATTTTATTTATGTATTTATTTTCAGAATTCAATTAAGTTCTTTATTCAAATCAAAAGAATGAGAGAATTGTTCAAATCATGAATTGTTACTGAAACACCTTTAAATCTTTTACCAAAAAAATCAATATAAAAAATTCTGAAATAGATATATAAAATTAATTTTTTTTTTTTTTATGTAATTTATATTTTGGTACAAATCATTCTTTGTTTAGTAAATATCAAAATTATATTAGATGAAAATTTTACTTCGATAAAATTGAAATAATAATACTACAATGATAAGCCTTTTAAAAACATATGCAGGAATTGTGGGGAAAAAATTGCTTGTTAGTTTATATTATTTATATTTCTTATAAAAAAACACTTTAAAATCTGTATGATACATTTTTAAATAGTCAATACAGCTGCTAATGCTCACTCTTATTCTTGTCTTTTTGTCACCAATTTTTTATTACATGTTGATAGTCCTGTTTGTATCCACTGGTTTTCTTCAGAAAAGATATCTGAATTTACAAAACGATAAATTCCTTACCTCACTGTATCATTGGCAGCCAGAATGGGCACACGTTTATACATTTATTATACCTACACAATGGTGAGTACTTTTTATATTATGCGATCTTTGTAAAGCAAAGTAGAATAGTTTATTTTCAATTAATCTTTAGCATGTACTTTCATTTGTTATTATTATACCCTTTGTAATTGATTGCTAAAACTCAGTGCTATTAAATTTTAAAATGTTAATAGAATCTCAAATCTGCAATTACGTTTTATCGTTGGGTAAATGTAATTTTGAAATAAAAGATTTGTAAAAAGAAGTTTCATCAATTATTGTATAAATTTCTTTAACCATGGTTGTATAATTATTATTTAATTACATGTTTGATATTTTAAAAGTGAAATTGCTATTATTTTGTAATATAATTTTAAGTAGAGGAGTTTCATACATTTTGAAGACATCAAAAACCAATGATAAAACCAAAAATTATTTCTAATAATATTTGGTAACAGTACAAAAAAAGGAAAATTAAATATTCATAACTGATGAAAGAACATTAAAAAATGAAATCAAACCGTTCTTACTAAGATGTAAAAAAAACTTACAGAAATGGGACACACAAAAAGTTTTCATTGATTTACTTTTTTAATGTAATGAACACTATAAATGCTTGAAATATTTTTCTTTTAGTTAATAGCTATATTCTGTAGAACATCCCTAATATTCATTACCTGTAATCTTAGTTTCAGTCAATGCTGATAAAGATCCAGCTGACAAAAGAGAAGTTACTGATAAACTGTTCATTTACAACAGGCTGAAGTACTGTGAAGGTGATTTTTTAAATTATGATCTGATTATTTATCATGCATGCATGCAAAACACACAAAAATGTGAGGGTGTAAATAATATTTTACTAAAATATTAGAGTGTAGTACAAGTTTATATTTTCCTATTTTATATTAAATGTACAATCTAATATATATGGTTCAAAACTTCTAATAGTAATATTACAGACTTTTCTATTAGTATTTAACAGTTCGGGTAATTAAGCTTTTTAAAAAAAAATAGGCCTATTAGCACTTAGAATCATGATTGATCTTTTATAATTATATTCATAAAGCTTTAGTAATAGTAGAGTGTCTTTTTACACTTTATGTCACAAAGTAGTCTTCTCAGTTTTCCTGCCTAACATCTATGTATTATGTATGCTAAGAGAGACAGGTATTTCATTTATAGCATTATTTTTTTTATGAATTATTTTTAAAAATCTATATTAAAGGTGACAACCTTTACTCTGGGCCATATTATTATGTTTAAGAAGTTATTTCAAGTAAACTGTACCAATTGTAATGATAAGAGTGTATAGCACATGTTTCTGTACAAAACATTTTGTTCTTAGTTTGACAACTTTAGATTTAGCCATCATTTCAGAGATATTATAGACATATCATATTGAGTACCCCAAGTTAAGGTATCGTTGTATTTGTAGAATTCAACTATGTACCCAGTCCTCCATTGGTATGTGATGTTAGGCAGAGGGGTGCCAGTCAGGTGCTCCCTCTTTGACCTGGAATGGTCAAAATTAGCCATGCCGGATGTCTTACGCCCTCAGATTGTTTCTAGTGCATGTCTAATGAAAACTAAACCACAATAAAACAGATTGCTCATAGAAGTGCCACAAAAAAAAAAATAATCTTAATGTTCATTTAGTATTGAAACACTTTTTTTCATTTTTGTTTTTTTTGCAATATTTTCTTTTAGTATATCTCAGATAGCTAATGTTTTGTTAGATATACCATTAAGGTGATTGAGTTTTTAGAAACAGGAAAATTGAATTCATTTTGAAAGAATTTTATTAATCTCACCTATTTAAAGTACATGTTAAAATTCATTTTATACATTATTGATATAAAAAAAATATTTAAACATGAAGAATTTACCTGAGTTGAGGGCAAATTGGACAAACGAATCTTTGCTATTTTTTTAACTCATATATACTTTATTTAACTATTTTTCATTAGTAAAATATATTGCAGTTAAAATAATCACACATAGCAATAACAGCTTTTGTTATGTAAAATGTCAAAGCATTTGTTTGTTTATTTTTTTTTAAAAAAAATGGATCAGTGTTATTTTATTGCTTTTTTCATTTTCCATATTGTATTCAGTTTTATACTTATACTATAAGAGAAAGTGAAAAATAATTTTTTATATCTATATATTTATTTTACACAAAATTAATAAATTTTCAGGATTACATTCAGATTTTTAGAATAGTACTGAACAAAAAATTTTGTCACCTTCCTTCCTTTTTTTACAAAGCTACAAGGTTATTGGCATATTGAATTTATTAAATTTTTATAGTTCTTTGAAAAAAATATGAACTTTAAAAATGCATGTTTTTATTTAGAAAGGATGAATGCAGCTAAAAAACTTCTTTCCATTCTTTTAAAGACAAAAATCAGTCATTTAGTTAAAAGCTATACTGATTTATGTGATGCTTATATCTCACTGGCATATCTTACTGTACCAAAAAATCTCAAGAAAGGTAAGGTTTTATGTTGATGCCCCCTCCCCATCTTTTTGTTTACGTGCTTTCCATTCTTTATGTTAAAATGATACAAGCTATTTTTTAGGTGTCATTCCAAAAGATCAACCTTTACTAAAATTTCAGAATTTGCAAGATGTTCCTGTAATTACAGAGGAATTGAAGGTATATAATATCATTTTAAAATATTAATTTTTTACTTACTTAAATAAGAGTAATAAATTAAAATTAAATGAATTATATTAAGTATTGATTGAAAACTTTCTAAATGAAATCTTTCTACTCAATTTATACTGTATAAAATGCTGAAAGTTACTTTTATTAAATATCATAAAAGGTTCCATGTATTTTATTAAATTGTTCAAAAATTATTATTTTTAATTGTGTTTTGCTTAGCAAATTCATCAACAGCATGTTGAAAATATTCCTTACTCCCTTGTACTTTTTTGAAAACTTACTATCTATAATTATGTATTTATTTATGTATAGCCAATATTTCCATAAAAAGATATATGATGCCTTAATACATAGATTTATTTAACAAATATTTATTTTTTATCCAGTTCAACAAACCTATATTGGTATAAAATGGATTATTCCACCTCTTAAGCATTTGTAGATTTCTACTTGTGATAAAAATTTTGATCTGAATGGGTAGATAATTTGATTAAAATTATTTTATACATAAATAAAATGTTTCAAAATTACTATATTATTAGTATATGAAATCATGCAAAGAAATCCACACATTATAGGATTAATTCAAAATATTAAATTTTTTTCATTTTTATGTGAAAAGTGTTTTTAAAACAAATAATTCACATTTTCTTTATTATTTAACATTTTCAAACACATTATTTCATCTATTTTCAATTACATTTTCTATATGTAGCAGATGTTCATAAAAACAGTATTAATTCTTTTTTGAATGAACATAATAGAAGCGCACAAAAAAATATTTTGATATTAAAGCCTTTGAATGTTACATATTTATGTCTATGTTTTTCTTTTCTTTTTAATTTTTTCTTGCAAAATTTATGTTATTAATGTCTTAATATTCTAATTTGAAATAAAAATGCAAAGAGGATAACCAATAAAAAAGTATTCTTTTGAATTTTTTATATTTATACTAGGTTTTAAATTTATTTTATTAAACTGTAGGTTGATCATACTTGTGAATACAAACACATAGTCGGTATACATTCCTTCCATAATGAATTTAGGATGTGTGGATGCTATCTTCCCTAAGGTTATATTAAAATGGCCAAATAGATGGAAGACATAGAACCAGAATGGATTGTAAGGTTAGCATTTCATTTTTATTTTTTACAATGTAATTCATCGAGGTTATATACAGAATCCTGTCATTTTATTTAATTCATATATCAGCACTTTTGCCTGCATTTTAATATAATATCTATTTGTGGAATATATAATGGCAAAAAAGATAAAGGTTTCTTTTAGAAGTTTAGGCAAATGTATTTATTTTTCTTTCCAATTATTGTTTTTCTTCTTTTAAGTAGCTAGGTTAGTTTTAACTTTTTATTTCATGTGTTTTTTATATTTTACCACAAAAATTCTCTTTGCAAATGTGGGAATAGTTTATGCTATTCTAGTATATTTTCTGTAGAAGTTGTGCTCAGTATTATTTTCATGAAGCTTATTTATAGTTTTGAGTTTTCAGAATTGTACCTCATAAAGCCCTATTTATATATATATATATACTAGTTGATATTTCCACAAATTGGCTTTCTCGCTGGACAACCATATTTATAATATTTACATTTAAAATATCAAGAAAATTTTCACCTTTAAAATGTACGATAATCTAAATTTAAAATTTTAAGAACATTTGTCTGTAATAATAGCATCCACCATTTTCAAATATATGAGAGAAAATAAAAGTAGTAAAAGTCACTCCATATGCTATACATGGATAAAATTATTCCACCATATGCCAGTATCTAGTACTGCCAGATGCAACCTCCTTTTGTCGAAGATTCACTGCGCTTTAGTCAAAATGAAATGCCTTGCAATGTATATCTGTTCGACATAAGATCTTGTCTCATTCTCAAGACATCTTTGATTTCTGACCTTTTAGGACCGTATGATTGCAATATCAAACGAGATTTTTTTCCTTTTTTGTATACAAGAAATCTCATTTGGTAAACTTAATTATGACAATACACAGTATAAATGATAAAAAATTTATTCAGCATGCCGGTCATTCATTTAAAGTCGCCAAAAATATAGCGCAATCGAATAAGATAAGAGTGGATTAACGATGAAAAATTACATTTGGATAAGAGTTCAGAAAACTGCTCTTAGTGAGCGTCTACATTGTAAAATGAGTAACTATGCTAAATTTCAAGTTAATCTGTTGTATAGTCTTCATTCCAAGATGAGTCAGTCAGTGGTATTTCTGGCTATATATATGAGAGATAAACCACAATTTATATAGTTATATATGTGGTTTTAAATAATGAAGAGACTGTAAAAATTTCATTGATGTCAAAGATATTTAATTATTATCACCTTAATAGTACACCTCCTCATTCCCTTGTTTATGTTCCATGCTTAATCTTCCATTAACAAAATAATGCTTAAATGTTAGTTTCTTCCTTTAGGACATGCGCCGCTTTTCAGCACACTAACACACTCAAATCTGTTACTTTAATAATGTAGATTTCATCTTTGGAAACATAGTAGAGCCATTAGATGGTGCAAGATCCAAGCTAAGCATGGATGGCGTTCTAACACTGGATGCTTTACTAGTCATAGAAACCTTGAGACAAACAATGAGTGACTTCTATTTTCTTCCATGATTGGGTCGAATTTTCCTTATTATTTTTAGGAGTATAGTGTGACAATGTGAAGATAGTAATGTTGATTAATAGTCTAAACCTTCACAGATGACATCCTGTACACAATCCACAGAATGAAATGAGAGAGAAAAAATCAATATTTCTTTTGAATTAATTTGCTCAATCAGTAGCCTTTTGATTCTCTCTGTAGATGGACTCCCCACCAGTGGTATAGATTCATGCTTTTTGCAGTATCACATAAGTAAAAAAAATCATGATTTAATAAGTATTTATCTTTCCAGCAAAAGTTACGCTTCTGCAATAGTGCTTTCAAAGTGTCAGGGACAAACATTTTTTGAACACTTCTTGTTGCTCAAAAGTGCTTTTGGTGCCACACAATTTTGTATGTTAAAATTATATTATATAAGATTTACATGCAGATTTTTTCATCAATTCCTGTAGTCAGATTGAAACCAAATTTATTTTTGAGAAGCCATCCTTTTTCGTCGTGGAATGGTCAAATTGAAAGTGAATGATTTTCAACATCTTCTTAAGTCATCTTAAAACCCTTAATAACCCACTTCAAAATATGTACAAGATAACATCTACATTATACACTTCTTTAATACCTTCAAATCAGTCGCTTAAAGAGCCAAAAGGAAATCATTCATTATATAATAGGACTCACACTGTTCTTTTTCTTTAAATCAATGCTATACAATTTTAATAATTGTAAATAACTGAATTATAATAATATTTTAACTACATAAGAATAAAGTAAATCTCAAATTATTATTAAAACCTTTTAATAAAGTGAACTTTTATTGAAATCTACTTATTTAAATAATGATTGTATTTGTGTTTTAAATAACAAACAAGAAATTTACTTTTAAGAAATGTAAGATGCTTATCACAGTTGTTAGTCAGAACTATTAGGGGCTTCAATCTAGCTGGGCTAGGAACGTAAAGCTGCAAAACTCAAAACTCATTTATTTGGAATATTTAGATACAACGTTTCTCAATTTCTTTGAGGTTGCCCAACCGAAGACGAAGCTGAAGGTGGTGCCGGTCACACCTGATCTAGAGGCAGCTGCTTGTACTTTCAGCCACCATCTGTGCTCATTGTCTCAGCTTCAATTCTCTGCCTCCTAGCCAGTGCCACAAGCAAAATGAATGAAATCAGAGTAAGGCCAAGTCTCCAATGTGTGGTGGCGTGACCAAAAAATGTGTCCACCGAAAATGTTGTAGGAGCCGCTCTTGCTGGTACGCACGCGAGGCCTCAATGAAAGATTTTCAGGCATTACCATTTCAGCCAATGACCATTTGAGGATGATGGCCACATTGTGCACCCCTCAATCATGTAGAAATAGAACACAGCCAGCACTTTACACTTAGCAAGAGACTCTTTTGTTTGAAGAATGCTTACTGCACACTCAGAAATGATAACTGTTACCTATTGTAATGATGGGCATATTAGAGACATTGCATAACACATTTGCACTCAGCTTCATGAATTTTTATGAGAATTTTCATTTTGCGACCAATTGGACTTTGACAAAAAAAAGTAGCCCTTGTACATTAGTACTAGAATTGAATGCAGTCTCCAAAAAATGATTTATATAATATGGTTTTTCTTTCTCATACATTGTATCCAACAAAACTTCAACAAGGGAGAAACATTAAAGAACATATGGTAAATTTAATAGCTAATTTCATTTTATAGTTTTTGTTAGTATCAATTAAAATAAAATGAAGAAGAACTAATTATAAATAAGAAAAGAAATGAAAACCAAACTGGCATAAAAATGAAATGATTGATCATGTTGTGACATCGGGCTATTCTAATTTTCTCTCCTATATCCTCAGAGGCTTAACAGTAAATTGAATTGCATAAAATTACAAATTCCTCCCAACCCAAATTAAACGTGATTAGATAAATTAGATGAGATTTGAAGTGAAGGGAATTTTAATTAGAGATGGTGTTATTAAATGAAATATAATTGAAAGGAAAATGAAGGGAGATGGAAGATAATGTTGGTTGATATATAATTGTAAGCTGTATTTTAACATCGCAGTCAATCTTTAATAATAATAGAATGGTTCCAGAAATGAGTGAAATAGAATTCAAGAAGGAGCAACCTTATTTATCATTCCGTGAGCCAGCCAAGCATCATGTTTGTTCTTATATTTCAACTTATCTTAATACTTATTGACTGTTTAATTGTATTGCAATTAGAAAATTCAAATAATGAAGAGAAGGTGCCATAATGTACAAGATAAACAAAATTAAGTGTGTCTATTTATTGTACCTAGACCTTTTAGGTTTGCTTATACATTATGTAGTATTAAATGTTTTTACACTGTGATAGGCAATTCTGTCTATGATTTCAAAATCCATATATTAAGTATATAACGTATTGTTACTTTATTGTAGAGAGAATCTGCCAGCACAAGGCTTCTAACATGTTTGTTTAATTTTTTTTAATGGAATTAATAATATTTTAATTAATTTTCAGATATTGTCTTTTTTTTGTTTTGTAACTTATGCTGTAGAGTCATGATACATTTGATATTGCTGAATGAGATATAATTGTATGCATATTTTATTGATTAATTTTATTAGATATCAAATACATTTTAAATAATTCTTTTATATTAGGTGATTGATAGATCCCTATGATTTTTAAGTATACATAATATTAATTTTGCTAGGGAAGTGATGATTTACGTCAAGACGCAGTTATGCAGCAAGTCTTTAGTCTTGTTAATTGTTTGCTGAAGCAAAGAATGGAAACAAAGCATCGAAAACTTCACATAAGGACATATAAGGTATGTTTGGTAATTTCTTTAAATATTTTAGATGAACTTTATAGCTCTTCTTTTCGAAGATATCGATACATAAATTTGAGATTTTTATTATAAGAATCTTATATCTTTCAGAAAGCCATCAAAAGATTAACAATTACGTAATCATGTTTTTTTCTCCATTTATTTGCTTTAGATAGGATATCAAACTGTTGAGTTTCTAGCCAGTATTTTAATAAATAATTTTATCTATTTGCAGTATGTCCAGTTTCGTAGAGAGAAGTGGTGTTCATAAATGGTGTGAAGGTACTGCTCTATCTCACAATCTTGACCGTTCCAACAAGATATCTCATCCTTTCTATGATTCATCAGGATATGTAGGAAAAAATGAGTATAACTGTTCTCTCCCTTTCTTCATTTTTGATTCTTTAACAGTATTGATTAATTAGATATAATGTGGTGTTCTGAAGGAATGCATCGAATGTGCTCACAACCAAAACAAGTAATTTTATTAGGAATATCTTCTAATTCGTAGCTCCAATTTAGCCACACAACTTGTAATCTGCAATTTTCCTTTTAGAGACTGAGCCCTCAATACAATTGTTTTATTTTACAGCTGAGTTTCTTTACCTCCTCCTGGAAATTGTTTATACGTTTTACATATATATTGTTGTAAATATAATCTTACATGATTAAATTCACACGACATCACTGTATCTATACATTTCCATGTTGCTATGCAAGAGTAGGTTTGTGGGACCTAATTATCTCCTAATTGTTACCATCAATTCTTCCTGCTAGGAGATCTCTGAGTGATTTTAACTTGCTCTGTTTTAAGTTGGGTTTAAGGATCCATAGAATGGTTCATAGAATAGCACAATGACATGATTTCGGCAGATGTGTTTGGTTACACATTTTAATTGAATGATCTCGTTATTGTTATGGTTTCCAGAGCTGCAAATGTATTTTTGCACTGAATAAACCATAAATTTTGGTCTAACCTGTTATGCTCAGGAATTTCCACACATTCCCACATTGTGGAGATTCAAACCAAAGATCAACACATTCTTAATATTATATGATAATAAGCAAATCAAGTTATTTATAATAATAATAAAATATAAAAATAATAAGCATATAATATTTTATGTAAAAAATAGTTTCAAATACTTAATAGTTTTATTTATAAGCACAAAATTATTTGTGTAAATTAACTACATTTAAATTGAAACCAAAATTAAATCTTAAATATAAAATTCTATAGAAGAATTATTTAAAGCAAGAGCAGAAAATGAAACAAAATTGCATTTATCTCCAATACATTGAAGATAAACATCCTTGACTGCTCCCAAAATGTTCTCATCAGTGCCTTCCCTCCACCCCCCTCCCTGCCATAAAACAGCAATGATTGCTAAATAGTTTTTTCATTGGAAATTTCTGAAGTTTTATTTTTGTCCTTTGTCACCATTGCTCTGATTAATTAGATGTTATAATATTCTGAAACAAACACAAATGTGCAACCAAAATATATCATTTTATTAGGAACATTGTTTTCACATACTTTTCATAATTTCAACTACACAACTCTTAAAAATCTAATTTTTTTTTTATTAGAGATGAGAGCCCCATAGCAATTTTTATCATTTATTTACATCTCACATTCCTTTACTCATTTCCCTTGAAACTGTTGATACCCCATGCACCAATATACTAATCTATTTTGTCTTCCTTGCACTCTGGTGAACAAACATAAAATGGTTGTCTCTTTGGTGTTTGGTGCAATTCTATCCCCTGGAATTAGCAATTTACTTGTATCTGCCAATTGGGAGTTCATCATAATAGTGTAATATTTTGTTTGTTATTTATATATATATATATATATATACATACAAAGTAATATGGAAATTCTGTAAATTCAAAAAAAAACATTGCAAAAGAATTTAAGTAAAGCATATATATATATAGAGAGAGAGAGTGTGTGTGAGAGAGATAATTAGATAAATCCAATCTGTAACAAATGGAAACAGAAAAAGAGCAATTCAAAAAATAAATCAAATCAATTTTTTTTAAAAAAGAAAAAGATAATAAAAGCTTACTTGAAACACAATGCACAACATCACACTAAACTTGCAAAATAAGATTTTCCCTCTCAAGTAAAAACCAGAAATTTATCACTGCCCTCTGTGAGAGAGAAGGAGTACTTCTATAGAAGAATTTTAAAGACTTTGAAATAAAAATTTAAAGAAAAAAAAATTAATAACTAAACCTTACAAATTTTTTAAATAACTCTTAATAAAATTTGAAGGAAATTCTGCTTGTGAACGAATTTTTTAAAACTGAGTTAATATAAATATACTGTATTTGAGTCATAATTTTATAATATTACGTAAGATTCGGTTAAAAAATATATTCCAAAAAATATTCATATAAGTATTTACATATAAGTAATGATTCTCTAATGTCACAAGAGCTATTTATTATTTTGGTCTTAAATCCTCTCATTTTATTAGTTCTATTACATTTTTTTAGCATCCCTCTAACAGAAATATCGATCAAAATAAATTAATGAAAGTATAACAGCAACTGTTTAATTATGTAAAATCACCCAACCTATGAGGAGATTGGATTTACCAATCAAGAAGTTGGGAAATTTCTGGAACATTTAATACTATTCATCATTCAGATAAGGTTTCAGGAAAAAGATTTATATTCAATTGAATTTTGGTTTGTTTATGCATTGTGTGTGTACTTTTGCTTTGCTTATGTTTGTCTTGCATCAATGTAACAAATATTTGTATATACACTCTATAACAAAAAAAAACGACACACCAAGAAGGAGTTCTCCAATGGAGACAAAAATTGGTGAATAGGAAAATTATGCACTGAATAGAAAATTATTAAAATTTCAGAAAAGTTTAATGATATATCTCAGAGTTACATATTTATAAAGTAATGAGCTCAATAAAGCGGGACCCATCTCAAGCTTGGATGCAAACTGCCACACGATGTGGCATAGAGTGATAAAGTTCCCTGATGGTCTTCTGCAGTATTTCTTACAAAAGTTGCTTCAATTGTCGGGCCAGATCATCAACGTTCCCTGGTAGATGCAGTGGCTTTCCCATTATATCTCAGACATACTCAATTGGAGAGAGATCTGAATGGCCAAGGAAGTGTTTGACAAGCTGTAAGAATGTTTATAGCAACACGTGCCATATGTTGTCTGGCATTATATTGCTGAAAAATGAGGCCAGTCTACTGCAAAAGGAACGGTAGCACGAGGCGTCTCAAAATGTCCTCCACGTACCGCTGTGCATTAAGTGAGCCTTTAATGACGACCGAAGGAGTCTGGCTATCAAGGGAAATGGTACCCCAGACCAGAACTCCTGATTGAGAGCCTGTGGGGCAAGCAGTAGTGAAAGTAGAATCGGCACGCTGCCCTGGGCATCTCCAGACACGTCTTCAATGATCGTCTGGACTCAGTTGGAAGCGGGATTCGTCGCTTAACAATATACGTCCTTAGTTAGCATCATTCCAACCAATCATTCCAACCAACAACATTAATAAAACCAAACCAGGGATTTGTCTTTCAACCTTAGTATATCACCTTTATTTCCCTTTTTTCATAGTATTTATCTTTCAACCTTAATATATCATTATATAAAATTATATTTATTCCTTTCTTGAACATATCTTTTGATTTTACATTATTCTGCATGCATGTTAAAATGACCTGAGATTTTAATCTTACTTTCATGTTTAATTTTTAATTTGTATATAAGTTCTGCTCGTAACCTTTAATTAAAAGGAATGCATGTTTTATTATTAAAATATTTTTTTCAATTTCAAGGCATTGGAGAAGGAAGGGGTGCTTCATTTTTATGGAATATGCATAGAAAAATTCTCTCTCTCTTTTTAAGTATTTATAACAAAAAAGCATTTTTAAATATTGAATATTGAGGATAAGTATTTTTGTTTTTCTTCCTGCAAACACTGTACATTCAAAATTTCTCATATAAATTTATACATGCATTGCTATACTCAGGAAAACTAATAATGATGTACTGTTACATTACAGCACCATTTTTTACATTTGTATCGCATTTTTTATATTTTTGACTTCTTTATTATTAAGAACTTGATTATGATAAAAAGAAAAAGGATTCCTGTAGTTTTAAGATGTAATTAAAGTAGGTTATTGGAGAGGTGTCTTATAATTCTCATTTTACGTGTGTAATTCATGAACATTAATATATCCTCCTGAAATATTTTGTTAAATTAAACTAATTTAATTGATTTTGGAAATAATTATAAGTACATTATTGTGAAGATTATTGTATTATTGTGTTTTCTGTGCTTTTCTCATTACTTATATTAATAATGAATAGTTTTGGGTGGCTATGGTACTAGATATAAAAAGCCAGATGCATGGATGATACCTTAAAGATATATGAGTGATGATGGTACATTATTCAATTTGTTTTTTAGTATGCTTTGTGGCATAGCTCCTGGATGAAACCTCATATTATTAAGATTCTTGTACTGTATGAGATATCTAAATTTTTTTAATACTGGCTGTTTTTCAAATATGTTAACTAATTAACAATGTTTGAATTATAACACTTAAAAATATCAATTCCTGTTTTTTTTTTTAAATGGCACCATTCAGAAATCTTTTAGTCCAAACAACGTTGTATTATACAGTATACAGGAATTATCCATGGATTTTACATGTTGAATTACAAAAATCAGGGAGCACAATTTTGATTTTCCCCATCCGCTTCGTAAGATTATCTCTCTGCTATGCATTGTTCTAGTGTATATTATGCCATGTGATGTTCTGATTTGTCTTTGCTTCCAATGCTTTATTCTTGATAGAAAATGATAATTTACTCATTTGTGTGCTCTTTAGCAGAATTATTATTCTTTTTCAAATTAATCATCACCAAAGATATACTTAAAAATGATTATATTTAAGTATATTTTATAAATATTATTATTTAATAAAAAATAAATTAAATTTTTTACTTTTTATTGATTATTTATTTATGACAGTATCTTATAAACTTCTTGTTGTTAATGCTTAGTTGTTGTTTTATAAGCTTATCTTAATTTAAACTAATTTGACAGTGGTGGCTTAAGTTAAAATGATTTGCATATTACTAGTATATATACAATTGTGTATTGTATTGGCTTAATTGTATATGGGTTAAGCTAGGTTATTGTGAACACTTTACTAAAAAATTACACTAATGCTGGGACTGATTTGAGTACTAGATGTTGGGGTGTGGTGTCTGGTAATTTGTGGATATATGTTGTCTTGTATGAGGTTGGATATGGACCTCTTCAATAAAATATTTAAAAAATTATGCTTGTTAGTTGGAATGTTGAGTTTTATATTTAAAATTCAGCATTGGTAAGAACAGATACTCGAGGTAGAATATCATAATTTCCCATAATATAGGGTTAATAATAAGCATTTTTAAACTTTCCAACAATCCTTTTTTATGAAAAATAAGCATATTAATGTATTTTAATTTTTTGTTGTTTTAATACTGCTTAAATCATTGTGCTTATTATTAAAAATTTGCATTCTTTTGATCGCTGAGTAAACCAGCACTGTAACAAATAAGGTTTCATTTACAATGTTATCCTATTATAATTTCTATAAATTTAAAGCTATATAATTTTTCAAAATTATCCTACATGACTTCAATATTTTGAAAATATATATACTTTTTAATGTCTTGTGGTTTTGAAACTTAATCTTAGTTTAATGACAAATCTAGATCATGCTTTGCAAGATTATTTTGTACAATCGTTTTTTCTTTCCCATTAGAGCATAGCTAGTATTTCCTGATTGCCAAAGCAAAAGAGCTAACGATTCTATTTGCTCTATGAGGACTTTCCTCCTGTATTTAGATATTTCTTCTTAGAAACATTTCCTGAACCATCGGCTTGGTTTGAAAGGAGACAATCTTATATAAAAAGTGTAGCAGCTAGTTCAATTGGTATGTAGCAGTTTTGAAATTTTTTAAGCCAATCACATTTTGTTTTACATTTGTAGGAAATTTTGAGAAATTTAATGTATGTTATTTTATGTAATGACAGAACTTTTAAAATATATATTATTTGTAAACATCATTATACTTTATTTTAGAATTCTATTAAATTTTAAGAAATGCAATAATGAAACTTATAAAATATCTATTTTTTGAATTGGATAATTTTTAGCTTCATTTACTTTTATTTTTAATGTGAATGGTTTTCTTTTAAATTTTAATTTCCTTGATGATAATAAAAGGGAAATTTATGATTATGTAATATATATTCTAAAGTAAAAATATCATTACTGAAACAATTCAAATACATTTATGTAATCAGACATAAAACCAATTATATTAATTATAAATATATCGTATTTGGAAAAAAAATAAGACCAATAAAGAAATGAAAATATTCGGACTTAGAACAAGGTTGTAGAGTTAAACCAATTTTATATTGTACTAACCTTCCTCCTATGCATAGGTAAACAAAATGGAATCATCTATAAATTCTAAATATAAAATTTGGAAGAAAAATTTCCAGTATAAAAATAAAATTGTTTAATATTTAAACCACATGCTCCTAATATAATTATATATAAATAACTGAGTCAAGTGAAAAGTCTCGATTGACATGAAGATGGAGCTACTAGAATTAAAATCCATATGTTTTGGTTGAGCCCTAACCCCTCAAAGATCGTGTATAAATTTGAATGCTGCCGGATCATTGGAGTTTGTGAATTACTAGCATTTTTGGTGAAGCAACTTTGTTATTGTGAAAAATGAAAAAAAGGAACTTCAATGTTGATAAAATATTGTCTTTTAGAAGGATTACAGTTGAAGCAAAAACTTGGCTTGATGCAGTTTTCGGACACTACCCAGGAGAAATCAGCCATCAAGATTAGTAATTGCTAGGAACTTTAGACATGAGTGAAATGGCAGGAGCAGTGGGACCAAAAGAGATTTGTTACCGCCGAGAAACATTAAAAATCCACAAAAGTGATTTTGAATGACCATATGAATAGCAGACCTCTAAAGGATATCAGCAAAGAGGGTCAATAGATCCGTATCGTTCAACGAGATATAATTTATGAGACTCTGCCGTCAAGAGAGGGCTCATAGCTACTTACCAGGAATTACAGATTGCAAAAAGCAGGGGAATCTTGGCACGGGAACTCGCGAGATTACGGGTTAAATGACAAATGACATAAACGCATGAGTTTGATGATTTGTGACAATGGATGAAAAACATGGATCATCATTCCTCAAAGTCAATGCGACAGTCATCGAGTGGACCGCGATTTAGAACCCTCTCAAAGCATGGGAGAAGCGCAACAGTTGACTGCGCAAGGTTATGGCTCAGTATTTTGGGATCTTAGCATGGAATAATTTTATTGACTGTTTGAAAGAAGGACCATCTAACATGCAACAACTCACGCGGCGTTATTGGACCTTTGAAGGGCGAAATCGGCGAAAGTCAAGCGCATTTGAAAGAAAAAGTGCTACTTCACTGAGACAATGCACCGTGTGCAGTAAAAACGATGGCAAAATCCATGAATTGGGCTTCGGAGGTACTTCCTCATCCACAATTATCGGAATCAGCCCCAGCGGCGCTGACACCACCATCAGATAAGAAAGAATAACAAGCTGGGAAGAAATTTTGTCGAACAGAGGTGATCACTGAAACTGGGAGCCTATTTTGAAGCAAAAGGACAAATCGCACTACAAAAGCCAATTGCTCGAAAAGGATTGGAGGTAAGCTATAATCATTGTATCATAACCCAGAATTATGTTAGGAATAAAAACTAATTTGTCAAAAATGTGTTTTTACTATGGTAAAAAGGCTGGAACTTTTGATTGACCTGTTATATATATTGTAATTTGAAATATTTAGCTATAATGGTTATCATCCGCTATAAAAGCAAGAAAAGAAAAGTAATGAGAACCTTATACTTATATGTATGGGACAAAGAAACATATAAATACAAAATTTATTTTAAATAACATGTTAATGATATTTAAAAATTAAAAACTTTAGTTGGAATGAAATACACTATGAATGTAATGAAACCAAATGTGTATATTGATAATTGGAGCATGTTGAAGTGTGTTTTTAATGTAAAACTGTTTTATATGAGTATAGCTTCTTTAAATGACTTTGCAATACTTTGTTTGTGTATTGTGTGGACATTGAAATATTTTAATTATATTGTGATCATTTATTTGTATTTTTAAATGCTTATGCAATTATTTATAAATTAAATTTTAATTAAACCTTTGATATTTTATATGATATTTAGAAGAACCAGACTGTCGCAGTCAAACAATATTTGAAACATTCTATATTATTCATTTCATTTTATTTTGCTCATGCAGAACCAAAGTTTAATTCATTTTAATCCTTTAATTATAATTTCTTTATGTTGAAATACATATATTATCAGTCCAAAAATTCAGTGTTAATTGAAGTAGGATTTGTTTTTATTAATTTTAGGTATTGTATGCATATGAAATTAATTTTAGGTTTGAAATTCTGAATTAAAAGTGATGAGATGATCAATTGCTAGCTGGTGCACCACTTGACAAATCTTTAAATGGCTGGGAAAAATGTAAAAGATTATATTTTTACAGCATAAATATGCTGTAAAGTTGTTTCTGATTTTGAAGCTTTTTGTTCTTTGATGAAATGTATTGTTAGAGTAAATTGATTGATTTGGTTATGAGAGAGGAATATGAAGCAACAACCCATTGGTATTATCTCCTTTAAAAGTATTCTTTTAGTTTAATAAATATCAAAGTATTTTATCGACTGTTTTATCCAAAAGTTCTTTGAAAATTATATAGCATTGTGGGTCTATCATGAATATATTTAGGAGATTATTGTGATTGGATGAGTATTTTTTGCAGGTTGTCAGAATGTATTCCAAATGGTTTATGTATGGTTGCATGTACTACTCATTACATTAACCTGTTAATTAAATTTGTGTAAAAGCTCTAAAGTGATAATCTTTTTGCTGATGATCCAAGTATTGTAAAAATTCTTTCATATGTTTTTGAAAAGACGTAAGTCAATGCTTAGGGTCTATATGAGGTTTAGGGATTTAATCACAGAATGGTTTCGGAATCAGAAGAATGATTGCCTAAGATTATGGGGTTGTTACATTGTCAAATAATAGTTAAAAGTATTTATAACAATGCGACATTTGTTATGGCTAAATTTTTCAGGAAATTCATCTATCTTTGTTATGGCTGAACATGGTCTATGCTTAGGATCCTTTGGTGATATTATAATCCTATTTAATTCGAAAAGGTATGACAGATTGTTAAATATAAACTATGTTTTTTGTAGAAAATTCTAAGAAAGCATCTTGGTGAGTATTAACATTTTTCAACTATTAATCCACAAAAAGTTTGCCTGTATTTAGTTTTCACTAATAAATCTATTATTTGATTTAAGACATTTATTTTATTAATTGGAATTTTTTAAATATATTAAAAAGCTTCTGGGTTAGATATGTTATCGCATATTCTGTTCTAGTATTTTTTTGTACTTTTCAAATTAATAAACTTTGTTCTCATATTTCTTGTATCACCCATAATTGAGAAGAAATGTTGTGTATGATTTTATGGAAAAACTTTTTTTAGTCTGTACAAACTATTACAACTGTTGCCCCATCATGGTGGGAATGGTCTGTTTGTATTCTAATTTCTCTAGAGTTATTTCTAGTAATCCTAGAGACTGTATCAGTGAAGTGAGCAGTATTATCTTTTCTGGGTTTGCCTAATTTAAATTTAAATGTTTATTCCATCACTAATTGCCAATCTATTCTTTTTTAGAAGCTTTTTAAAATTTGTTTTTTACACTTGAATAAGGAGAGTTCTGTGATGTTTGGGACAGTTATCACTTTCAAAAGAACAGTCTAATACATAATTATTAGTGTACCATAAAAAAGTTAAGAAACAATTGCGAGATCTATTAAAGATACATTACCTATTGCACTTCTATAGCTGGTAATAGTTGTATTGTATAAATCAAATTAAATGCTCATTTAACAAAATCAAGAAACTGAGATGAAATGAGTCAGATACATCTACATTCGATGAGGAAGGTTAAAATCATCAAAAATGTAAACTAGGCAATGGAGTGATACCAAAAGGATTTTTTACAAATATGTCTACATGCAAAGCTTAGAATATTTATGATATAGAATATAGTACTGATATCAATTTTAACTTCAAGTATTTTCAAGTCTCGCATTTGTGTGATCTGAAGGAATTTGTCCGGCAGAAATATACTGCTGTTTGTAGAAAATGCAACACCATGAAATCATCAGAATCAAATGAAATTGGCCAGAAAGCGACTTGTACTATTACAAATAAATGATAAAATTTTCAAAACAAAACAAGTCATCGAAATCAGTATTTGGTGCATGCATAGCTGCAATAAAGTGCTGCTATCTGACGTGGCATAGACCAAACAGATGTTGAATATCGCGAGGAAGAATTATATTACTTGTCGCATAACCAAAGTTCGTCTTTGGAAACTGCAGGGCGGATCCGCAGTGAGCCGACCAACCATATCCCTGCCTTGCTCAATAAGCGACATATCGGTGAATAAGCAGGCCAAGGAAAGTTGCGTTGTGCTGAACAGAAGTCTCGAACAGTCAGCAACATGTGGTAGTGCATTATCCTGCTGGTAGCTCAGGGATGCGCCCAGCAGAAGGAAAGGCGACTTGGGCTGTAGCACTTCACGGACGTACCTAGCTATTGATTACCCATAGTGCATTATCAAAGGTGGATGGTCCGTCTGATAGTACTGAACCATAACTCAGACCACTATGCGTTCAATAATACACTCAGGAAGGCAGCGTTGGCCGGCTGCGTCTAGCACTGAGAACAGCCATCGCTGATTCCTACAGGTAAAGCGTGATTCATCTGAAAGACAACGGTGCCAATCGGCTAAGCCTGTCTCTGTGCTCAGAGCCCTGCGGCCTTGGCCGTGCGATGATTAGGCCGTGAGGGGAATCCTGTATAAAAGGCGCCTTTGCGCCAATCCCGCGGCAGCAGGCGGCGGCAATTGTGGCCGACAATTGTACCTGTAACAGTAGACCAGCGTGCTGCCAGCTGCCTGGAGAAGCTGTCGCGATCATTCACCGCCATGCGAACGAAGTGTCGATCATCGCTCTGTGGCGTCACCTTCTGTCAATCCAGTGCCTGTTATTTTCGAGTTGTTTCGTCGGTCCACTGCTTCAACTTCATCACTGTGGAACTGTTCCGCTGCATCACGACTGCTATTACTGGCGATAGGAAAATCCTCCTTCTCGACCACAATCTCGTTCAAACTCAAATGAAATTTGAATTTCTTATTCTTCCGTCGTGGAGGCATACTCAGGTCTCACTAAGCGTTTGCCACTAACAAATAATCATAGACTTTTTAGCGTCCAGCTACAGCGCTTTATTTATCACGCTTAGCATCAATTCAGGCGCTACTTGTGGCACCAGCATACCTTGATAATCGACATTAATTTGCATAATATCTATATTGACATTTTCGCGAATTTCATTTGATTCTGATGATTCCTTCATGGTGTTGCATTTTCTACAAACAGCAGTTTATTTGTTGGTACTGTTCTGAAAATGACTTTCTTGGGATATCTACTAGTGAACATGTGGAGAGATTCTAGTTTAAGGCTCTACAGTTCCATAGAAAAAAATTAAGATGAAATTAACTTTGAAAAAGTTATATCCTTTCCCATTTTGTCCATTCATCCAATTTTTATTAAACTTATCACAATACTAGGTACATGGCTATTGTTAAACTCACAGAGAACTGGGTAATTAGAATTTTTTATAATGAAAAATGTTTTCTTTTTCTGCTTAGTGATGCAATTTGTTTCCTGATTTCTAAGATGCAATACAGATGGCTAAACATTTTCATTTTTGAATAGATTCATGTAGTGAATACTGGTTTTTTTTAACTGCTTGGAAAGATGTTCACATTTTTTATAAAGGTTTCCCTGATGGTGTATTCAGTACTATTTAGAAGCTTTCAAAAATAGTAGCTCAAAATCTTTGTTACTCTTCCCTCAATATTAAGTATAATTTATTTTTTTATGTGTCCATTATGTGTTGTTCTCTTATATATCCCTAACAAAGTGGGGAGATTATTTGATGCTCTCCTTTGCAATTAATACTATTCTTGCACAGTATATCGTTGGTTGACATTCACACACCCTGAATTGGATGTAACACAATTGATGCATATTTCACAAAATTAAGTTGAATGGGGGGAAATTGAAATTATATTAGTGCATTATCTGACTTTATTTATGAAGAAGTGCTGGATTTTCTGATTGATAAATGTTTAGCATTCTCCTGTAGTATTGTTTCAAGGATAGTAATTAATTAACACATGAGAGTCCTCCAAATATGTACTGTTCTTTAAAAACTTACCTGTTTCCCTATATCCAGCAAAATCAAAATTATTAGAATTTCACTATTCCCCCAGAGATATATTTGTTGGGATTTCGTATCAGAGAAATCTAGATGGGATTGCTTCCCATATTATATAAGAGCATTTGTCAAACCACTTATGTAATTGTTGTATGGATAGAATTTGTTCTGCATACCCCCTAATCAGAGGCAGATAAAATCTTATTTTCTAAAAAAAAAAAAAATATTTATATCGGTTATTGTCTTGCTCATAATATAAGCTTTTTATCTCTTATAAATGTCCAAATTTACCTTATGTTCTCAGGGTCCATCATGATGGCCATTATTGTCAGTAATGGGTGAGTTATGTATCCAATGTAATAAACTGTGAGTGACCGAAGGTCTTGTAGACAAAATTAGACAGAAAAAATTGTACTTCCCAATTTAGATGGCAAAAGCAAACACACAAACTCAATATAAACTTAGCTGTGAATAAATGCTAGGTGATGTAATTCACTATCTTCCTTCTTCACAACCAACAAGAAAACCTCTGAAGTGCATGTGCTGCAATTTATTATTAAATAGGAAAGAACTAAATACTTTTATTAATTTTTGATAAAATACTTTTTTTTCCCTCTATAGTTGGTTACATCATGGGTTTAGGAGATAGACATGTAAATAACATACTTATTGACAAGAACACTGCTGAAGTTGTTCATATCGATTTTGGTAAGCAATTTTTTAAATTTCTCTGTATGAATTTTTATCTGGATTTATGTCCATGAATTAAATAAATTTAGTCATATTTACTTTCAATATCAATATGGTAAAATATTAATTTCTTGTCTATATAATATGTATTTTCAAACAATTGTAGTTATATTTGATTTTTACATTTATTAGGAATAGCTTTTGAAAAAGGAAAAATATTAGCAACACCAGAAACTGTTCCATTTCGCTTAACTAGAGATATAGTTGATGGAATGGGAATAAATGGAGTTGAAGGAACTTTTAAAAGGTGTTGTATATTAGTTTTATTTTACTTGTTTAGTTTTAATCATTTGTGTGTTGCATTAAGAACAAAAATATTTAATAAAATACAATTATTTAATTCATATTCTGTGAATAATAATAAATTCAAATTCTTGAGTTCGAATAGTGATTATTTAAAAAATTGTGTTACAAATAATACCTATGTTCAATTCAATTGGAAAGGGGGGGGGAGTTAAATTGATGCAAGACCTTTTTTTTTCCATACTGCATATTTCTATTAAAAATTTGTTCCCTTATTTGAGATCTGACTAAGATTATATTTAAGAATTCTTAAAACTTTCCCACCCCTTTTAATTAATTCAGACTTCCACAAAATGTGCTTGTATATTGTTTCCTTACATATTAAAACCTCTAAATGCATTTTTATCTGTTTAATTTTTATTTTTATACCAAATTTAATTCATAACTTTTGTTCTAACTTTTTTGAATGTATGAGACAAAAATAGCATTTTTTATGCAATTAGAGAAGAGTTCATGGAATAGTTACGTTAAAAGTTTTACACATATATAATGAATGTTTCTAGTAAAATATGCTGCATGGTCAAAATTTATTTTATATGTGGTAAGTATGGGGACACAAAAAATTGTCATTTTCTTTTTTGATTTATTTAAATATGAAACATAATTAAAATATACATACACACTAAATAATTCAACTTTAAATATACAGAAATCTTTTACTTGGATGAAATGAGTATTACATAGTAGCAGAGCAACTTAATTAAATTTAAACAAATATCATGAACTAGTTGGTTAATAAATGAATATTAGAAGGAAAATAATGGTCATCCATAAATCTGGTGTGAAAAAACAGTCAAATGCGAAACATTTGAGTAAATCATTGGTTAACAAAAGACATTGAAGTTAGATTGGGAATAGTGTTATAAAATATAGAAATCTAAGGAAAAATTTTGATTTTTCA
>BMAW01000669.1:104879-133905 GCA_019974015.1 Nephila pilipes | reverse complement strand
TCTGTAAAATCATGGTAGGCACACGTCTATTTATCAAAAATTTCCGAGGAAAAGGCTAAGTTTTTTTATTGAAAAATTAGGAATGAAGATTCCCTTTTTACCAGTGAGGGCTTACAGGAGAAATTTAAAAGTTTTAGCATTTTGATTTTGAGTACAATGTTTGAAAAGCTGTTGTGCTTTATTGCGGCCTTCAAAATAACATTCCAAGAAATTAATTCATGAATAGGCATTGATTCCCGACCATGTGTATAAAACAGATGAGAGAAGTTTGGTTTGTAGGTTTTTTTCTCAAACCTCTTATGTTCATCATGCTGAATATTGTTCTACAAAACTAAAACTATTCAGGGAAAAGGTCAGTTTTATTCCTTATTCAAGTGCAATTAGTCCGCTTAAGATTAATGTGTTAGTAATTGGAAAGGCAAAAATCTCTAGGGCATTCAAGAAAATTGAACTGCCCATTGATTACAAAACCCAAACCAAAGACTAGATGACAAAGTTCGTTGAATAGTTTCATGAACTGAATATACCATCGGTTAAAAATATCTACCAAATAGAAACTATCACACTAAGCGTTCTTATTTGGAACAACGGTTCCGATCACTCTCATGAAGAGTATATGAATCCAATAGATCGTGTATTGTCCATGTAATGTTCATACCTCCCAATGTAACTCCTATCTTGCAGCCCATGACTCAGAATGTCATCCAAGCAATTAAATTGCGGTGCCAAAAGAGCCTCATGTACCCGTTTGTGTTCAAGGGCTGTAATGCAGTTCAATCTTTAAAAAAATTAACCTAAAAGACGCAGTTTGATTCCTTGCTAATGCTTGATTAAAGCTCGTCAAAGAGTGGTTGTTTCATAGTGGGGAAATGAATAGCCTCACTTAGAATTGTTATAGAATTACAAAAGAAATAAGCAAAGCAAAGCACCCGCTGTAGGAATTTAGAAAACAATGAAATGAAAAACAGGTCGAAGAAAGTAATTTAAATGATTTGCTAGCTGTAGTTAATGAAGTCCTCGTGGATGAAAAGTGATTAAATTATGATAATAGAAGACGTAAGAGAGTGTTTAACCGCTGATGATGAAGAAGGCTACCAGTTTCTTGCAAACGATGACATAATAGATAATGTGACTTCAGTATAAGATTACGAAGAAAGTAAGAAGGAAGAGAAGTAACCTCTATTCAAACAATACCCTACAACGCATCCTTGATTCCTTTACTATGTATACTACCTAGGCAGAAAACAGTGTCACTTCAAGTGGCATTCTATTATTAAGGCGACATCAAGAATAAGTGTTGAAAGTATGGTTTAAAATGAAAAAGAAAAATACCTATAGAAAATAGAAAATTATTTTATACCATTTACTTCAATGGATGTGATGTAATTGTTGTGATTTTTGTTTAAAAGCAATAGGGCCCGAATTGGTGACGGACTTTTTAATTTTGAATTTCAGTCGAAGGATGTAGACGACTCCTTAACTGGCACTTCGTTAGGAAACTTCCACGCCGAGCCATTGGGAGGAATTAAAACCTCTCTGAGATAACGTACATCAACCTCGATATATAGAGTGTTTTAATTGGCATCTGGGCTTGATTCTATGACATCAGCCACAACTTCGGGACCATGGCCAAAAGGCTGCCGTAGCCATCTATTTCAAATGAATAATTTAGTATATCAATACAAGTATTACTTTTAACAATTTTATTTAATTCGTGTGTTTGACACATTATTTGTTTATTATGTAGTAAATTTTATTTAATAAAAATACGTAGTCTTTGGCCATTTAATGCCTTATTAAAAGTGATTTTCTTATAATCTTGCGTGCTTATATCTGATATATGCTAAATTACCGAAAGCTAATTATATTTCTCTGATGTCGAATAAGAAAGAAACGCACGTAGGTTTATCTTGCCTGCACTTTTAGATCTGTTCTCTGTAGTAGCAGATATTGCAGTCGCTTTTGCAAAGTAATGGTTATAAATATATATTACAGAGACACAGCAGCGTTTCTTCTCTTTCAGACCTCAAGAGTTAGGAATTGACTTTAAGGATGGGTTGATTCTTGAACATCTTAGATCAGACAACATTCGCGCTGATGCTTCGGATTTAAATCGGCCCTAAATTCTGTAGAAAACAATATCAAACACATAGGAATATCTAACTTCAAAGATTTTCGTATCAAATAGGGCTGGAAATAAATAAAGAGAAAAGCGAGGCGAAGAGAAAGACTTAAATCTGTTAAAAGATGGGGATAATGAAATGAATGATAAAGTTATGATGAAATGGATGATAAAGTTATGTAATCGAGTGTTTAACCGGAGATGAAGAGGAGAGTAACTAATTTCTGACGAACGATGACATAACGGAGGATCTGACATAAGGAGAAAATGGTGAAAAAGGGGGAAGGAGGAGAAGTGACTTCTATTCAAACAATACCCCACAAAGCATCCTTGATTTCTTTACTACGTACACTACTTAGGTAGGGAATGGAGTCACCATGAATGACATTCTAGCATTAAGGTAACATCAAGAATAAGTGTTTAAAATATCATTTAAAATGAAAAAAAAAAAGACCTGAAGAAAATAAAAAAAATATTTTGTCATTTACTTCAAAGGGAGTGATTTAACTGTGGTGATTGTATATGAACTTCTCTCCAAGAAACAACTCAATAGCTATTGGTGGTAGATCTCGCAGTTTTGGACTACAGTCCAGAGACGAAGACGACACCAGAACTAGCATCTTTCTTTCCAAATCTCCACGACATCGGAAAGACTTAAGATCTCGATCAGATTTAACGACACATGGGGATTTAGAAGCATTAGAGCTTGAATCCATTATTCTATGAAAACAACACCGACTACGAATTCACGAACATGGTTACCACGGCCATCTATTTCAATGGTATAATGCAGTATATCAATTCGAGTAGTATTTTTAATAGTCTTATTTATTTCGTGTATTTGACACTTTATTTTCGTGCATTGTAATAAATTTTATACAACAATGCATAGCTTTTTGTCATTAAAGGCATTATTATTAATGATTTTCCAGTCATCTGATGTTTTCTGTAATCTGATGGTGCTCTGGTTAGATATATGCCAGAGTACCGAGAAAAAAAACTGGATTTCTAGTGTGTCGAATAAGCAGCACGCACAAAGAATTGTCTTGCGTACAGTCTTAGATCAATGCACTGTAATAGCAGACGTAGACGGCCCTTTTGCCGCACAGTGATTACATTTATATCATAGAGACACAGTAGTGTTTCTTCTCCTTCGGGCCATGGAGTTAGAACTCAACTTTACGGAAGGGTTGACTCTTGGAAATCTGAGAACAGACCATTTTGACACTGATATTTCTGATTAAAATTAACAACAAATTCTTTAGTAAATTCTATGAGACACGTAGAAATATCTAACAACTTCAGAGAATTTCGCTTCAAATAAACCTACAGAATGTTGTATCATGAGAAGAAACATTTCTATAGATTCATTACCCCTTCATCTCAACATTTTATATAAAAGACATTGTCTACGCACGACCAATAATGTCTTAATAAATAAATTTCAATATCCACGAACATGAAAGGAATTCCCTACGAATTACAAAAAGAGGATAGTAATAGTTTTTCTCAGTAGCTGCATAGGTATCCAATTCTTCAAGAAATTAGTGGGGAGTATTGTTGTTGTATAATGTTTATAAAAATTAATTACGAAAATTAATATAAAAAATAATTTTTAGCTTTATTTTCTTTCTAGTTTGGATGCCAATGGATGCAGCAAATTCAAACATTTCGAAGATTAATCGCGTAGAGGCCGTAAAGCCCAGAAGGTATATTTATAATAAGATTTTATAAAGTCTCCTCAAAATTCAGCAATTCAATCATTGAGATTTAATAAATTTTACAGACATTATGTTCGTTCCTTACTTATTGAAAGAAGTTCTCTTAAATTATTTTTCTACTTCTGTGTCCATTCTTTTAGTCTTTGCTTCAAATAATTCTTTTCCATGAGAAATCTCTTTTATCACAGTGAATTAGAGATTACACACACTTCATTTACATCACAAATAATTACGGTTTTCATTAAATTACTTTTTTTATTTATAACTTAAAAGGATAGTTTTTTAAGTTTTTAAAATTCATTAATATAACTAAAATACACATATAAAATGTATTAAAATAGAAGATTTTAAATTCTACAGTACCATCTATTGCTTTTAACTCACTTAGAGTTACTTTTATATTTTATTGAAATGAATATAATAGTCTGTATTTGAGAAGGAAATTAGAAATTTCATATGATTACCACTGCGATCACTAGTTTAAAATGGCTGGTAGAACAGAACCTTAACCAGGAGCATCATTCAAATATTGATTATTAGAACGCACGAATCTAAGTATGTATTAATTTCTACAACAAACTTAGAATGTGTCTACCTTGTAAATAGTAATTATTACATAAGCTAAAAAATTTCATTGTTTCCAAGAACAGTTCTGAAGCAATATATTCCACAGTAAAACGATTTCTTACATAAAGCACAAAAACGAAGTGGATAGGATAAATTTGAGAGGAACCAATTCGTTTATTGAATAAAATATTCGCGGTGGTTCAGCGGTGGCTTGGTTAGTTCCGTGCAAAAAGCATCGCAATAAAGGTTGTGACTTACGTTAAATATCGGAAGGCTCAAAGTCTAGCAAAAATATATGAAAACTGAGGTGCTGATTCATCATTTGGTCATTCTTCAAAAACCATGAAGCTTATTGGTCGTGTTAAATTGACCTGAAACACTCCATAATACCATCTATTTTGATTTCGTAATGTAAATCTATGGAATACCTACTTTTCTTCCAAAATCTATAGTACTGAATTGATTTCACTAAATGTGACAGAATAAGAAAATTGCGGTCATTTCTGCGAAATAATATTTTCCTTATTTTTTTTAAAAAATATTTTCTATTTATTTTAACGATTCTTTTGTGGTGTTTGCGATCTGAAAATATATTTCGAAATGCTTTCAAAGATAGAAGAAGCATATGTACTGATCGTTAGTGTAAAAAATTTTTGCTCTTTCGGATGCACTTTACTTTATTCAAGTAAATACAGTACTATACATTTTTGGAGGAAAGTATAAGTTTCATAGGATTAACATTACGTTCGCGAAATCAAAATGGCTAGCAGATGGATGATTTGTGCCTTGTACAAATTTTAAATCAGAAACTTTCAATAATATAATAATAAACAACTATAAATTAGTATCATGAATAAATAATGAACATAAAAATATTATAAATTTATTTCTGAAGCCTAGTATTATAAGTTACAATATATAGATTAGAGATTATTTAATTGGTTTAAGAAAATTTCAGTTTTCAAGGATTTGCATAAAACGTTCCTGAGCCTTGCTACGATGTAGCCAATCTCCAGGCTTCTTCGAATTTCTGTGCCAATTTCAATCCTCTTTCAGGTGTCATAGGAGTTAGTGAAGTTGTAAAGTTGAGAAATCCGTCTTTTACGGCACTGATCTTGATCTCTGTTCTGCTCGCGAAGTGCTCGAACGATTTGGCATACGCCTTGGCGAGAGAAGGAGCATTTCTTGTATTAAGGATTCCTTCAGAAACGAGATAATTTGCCATACTGTTACTATAAGCTCTGATAGGAGTTTCCAATGGATAGGCAGAGAAGTTTTGAGGAATATATTGCGTTGTAGATGCAGCAATATTCTCTACGTTGTCTGTGCTCCAAGCAGATAAGAAGCACTTGACTTCCCTGAAATGATTTTACATAAAATGTATCGTAAATATGAATAGAAATTAAATACATTAGTTTTATATTCGGATAAAATTATAAGATCATATATAATTTAATTTGGAGTTTACAATAGCTTAGAAGCGTTAGTTCATGAGAAATTTAGGGTTGACTGAGAAACAACACTATGTAATAGGTACCTGGAATGTGACTTAGATTTAAATGAACAAATAATAAAAATTTGATTTACAATTTAAATTTTGAAATCGAATATTTATTTTCCACGAGTTGTATTATGCAGCAGAAAACGTGGAAAACATTTTAGAAAATTGTTAGGTAAATAGATTTTATCTGCTGTAGTTTCACGATATTTAAACCTTTGCTGGAATTATAGAATTTAACGTGCGCCAAGGCTAAATATGGAAATAAAACTAAATGTTTCTACATAATAAGATAGCAATAAATATCCGTATTATCACAATATTCTACCACTTTATATAAATATATATATATGATTTGTTTTGCTTTTACTGGGATTAAGTAACAAATATTAAAATTAATGTGAAAGTAATTGTCAACTGATGTTAGATATTTCTATCCTCAGTTAAATGGGAATAATGCCTTCTGACCAGGTACTGACTAATTGTTTTTTTCATGATTAAGTAAAAAGGTTATATAATAATAATCATTTAGAAATCTGTCGCCACTATATTCAGGTTTTGAATAAGCAGTATAAAAATAAGTAAATGATGTGAATTGTGGTTAACCAAATATTCATATCAGGGTTACTGTAAGCAGTATACTTTAAATAATTGATACCAATTCGAGTTGACTCCTAGTTACTGGATCCGAGTCAAGTATACTTGCTTCGAATATCTCCTATCACCTACAAACTATATTGCACATATCAATAAAATGTTCTTATTAATAACTCTAATTTCTCTATCTTCTTTATGCTTTTCGTTACATTTCTTCTTATATATACTCTCAACAATCAAAAACGACGCACTATGAAGGAGTTGTCCGATGGAGACCGAAATTGGCGGATAGGAAAACTATGTACAGAATAGAAAATGATTAAAATTTCAGAAACATTGAATGATTTATTTCAAAGTTACATAGTTACAAAGTAACGAGCTCAATAAGGTATTGACCCACCTCTAGCCTGGATGCAAGCTGCCACACGACGGGGCATAGAGTGATAAAGCTAACTGACGGTGTCCTGCTGTATTTATTGCTAAATTTTCTCCAATTGTTGGGTTGGGTCATCAATATTTTTTATCATAGAGTGTAATACAACTTATTTACAAATATTTTGGCTCTTTCATGAGGCGAAGTTTTCGTATCAAACATCGTAATAATGTACCTCTTGAAGTTAGTTAAAAATTAATGCGCGTGAGAATCTGTTATTGTATAACCGCAAAGATTGTTTCAGTGTTATGAAAATATTTCGATACACCATAAAGTTCCGGGATTTCTAGTTATACTCCTAATGTTTATCCTCCAGTTCAATAACATTAGGGGAGAACACTAACGGGTTTTCAAGTGGTCTGCATCAAATTCCATATTAAATAGGACGAATTGTTGAATTAGAATACAGAAAATTATATTTTTTACGAGAAGAACTAATTAATTGCATAAATATTTTATATGTCTTTCACGTTTATAAGTATGTCCGTATATTTACGTTGGGAGCTCCCTTCAGGAACTTTGTCATACATTACAAACAGCAAAAAGGACAAAAAGAACAAAAGAAAATGACTTTAAAATTCTAATATCATCCATATTCTCTACTTGGTACGATTTTCACTAATTTGACATACTTATGGCTCATTTCAGTAATGTACGGGACAAAGTCACATGTTTATAAGCTTACATAATTTCTCACAACGTTTTTACTGATTCGAGTATTCTCGATCCCGTTTTCCTGTTCGTGGTTGTAAAGAATTTTTTTTTTTTTGCTTTGGTGCATTTTTGTTTATCTCCTAGTAGTTGACATTCTCGGATTACGAATAAATTCTCGGTGCCTATTGCTATGGTAGCACAGTTCTGGAATTTTGCGTGAGATCGCTTGCAGTAGACGTGACTTTGAACTACCGCTTTGCCTTGAAACAAAAATTGCTGTTTAACGTCTTCGTAAAAGAGTAAATACTGGTTTTTGAACATTGAAACCTATTTTTGTGTTTTTAAATAAATTGTTTAGCTTAATTTGACTGTTCTTTTTTAAAATATCCAGATACAACAGTTTTTTTTAACCTTATTGCAACTACAATTATCGAGTTTCTCAACAACTCATTAAGAGATAGGAAACATAAAAATTACATAATTTTAGGGGAAAAAATACATTTTGATCAAAATTTTTTCAAGTAGTCATCTATCATTTGAGCAAAAACTATTTAAATAGGAAACTTTTTTCAATCCTGTAGAGTAATTCAACCCCCCCCCCTTAGAAATTCTGTACATTTAAATGTCTTTTGGTTTTAATTATTAATTTTAAAAATTATTTTTGGGCATTCAAAATACTCTTTGATAATCCAATTCTGCTTAAAGTCCGCAACGCTTTAAAATTCAATTTTAAAAATTTTATTACCTAAGAATTTACACATAGCTTTATGATGTGAGCAAAGAGGTAAAAGGTTTTAGTAAAAAATGTATATATGTTGGGAAATGGTCTGTTCTTGTTATGATGTCTAAAACATAGTATTATTAATTGGAGATTCAGCCAATGATTTGCTAAATAAGATGTGTTTATCTAATCGCGATCATTCTGGTATCATAAGACAAATAGGCTAGATGAGTTTAAAAAGAAGAATGGTGTTGTTATACACGTTTAAATACATTTTTAAAGCCTACATAACAGCTTTGCACCTAAAAACTAAAAACAATTATTTCTAACTGCATGAAAAATTAGAGAATTTTTGGAGGTATTATAATTTACAGTTTTAAATATTAATGATACATGAAGTACATATAAGATCTTTTGAATGATTTAAGTCTTTTTTCTATTGATTATTGTGTTGAATGAAAAAATTATGAGGTAATAGAAAGTAACTATAATTAGTGTTAGAGTATTTAAATGCATACGAAGTAAAGATATCGAAAAAGTGACAAATTAATCCTTTCAACTTATATTCCTTGATATAACCATGATTTGAAAAATTAAATTTTAAATTTCCATTAAATGTATTTGCTTAACCTAGCAATATAATCTAAAAGTACGAAACGGAATGAAATATGTGTTTTGGTGTATGTTGTATATTTCAATTACTAATTACTTTGGTTTCGAGAGTGGCAACAGTCAGAATCGGGAGTGGCCGCTTGATTCACATTGAACTAACGGAAATGCAACGTTGTTCTGAAAATAAAATTATGCATTGTTCAAAGATTTACTCTCTACTATAAAACACTGAAAAACATTGAATAGAAACGCAATATTGTACTTGATTACCTTGTCTATTGAACATGTACGTGAATAACTAAAGTTCGAAGTGAGAGTACAATTCTACTACCTTTTTACATGTAAACTTCGGAGATATTTTACATGGGGAGTGATATAAAATATTGTTACTCTAAGTATGAGATCTAAATGCCTTATTTCACTTCCAATAGGTGTTGTCTATAATTTCCATGGTTAATCAACACCATATTAATAAAAATAATGATTCAAATTATAGTATTTCTATTATTTTTTTCTTCTTACAGTATGATTCAAAAATTATTATGTTTTAAGGAAGAAAAGTGCATCTCCAAAACTAATAATTTTAATTCTCTTTAAAAATACCAATGAGCGTCTATTTCCCAGTAACTTCTACAGCCTTGCTAAGAGAATAGACCTAAAATACCTTCAAATTCTTCAAGTTTATAAACTCATCACATTTGTCATTAAACATGACAATAATATTATAATGGTATGCTATGCCTGTAATGCCTTCGAAAACTATAAAACAAAAATTAAAATAAAAAGTTCTATGAAAAGTTTTGCAAAGAACAAATTTAGTTACCCAAGGTCCACTTTCTTTTATAATTGTTAATAAATTACTCAACTAAATATAAGAATTAAAGTAAACGAAGAAATATCGAGAAAAAGTCAAAAGTTACTTTTCCGATATTAAAATTAAAAGAAAAGATAAATTATTAAATTGAATATTATATCAGCTAAATGTAATTAAAATTAAAGCAAACGATAAGTTATTAAATTTAATATATTTAAGCAAAATGTATTTAAAATTGAAGCAAATGATAAAAAAAATTAAAAATTGATCTGGTACGCCAAAAGTAATCCAACTAAAATAATAGCTCCTTGAATGGTATGAAAAACCGTTACCTAATACACATATTTAGAAAAATTTACATTTATCTTTGTTTTCTTTTTAAGGCTGCATAATATACCAAAGCATGTGCAATAAAATACTCACCTGTTAACTGTCTGAGCTATTTCTTTTTCAGGCTCCTCACGCCAATCAAACAGCTGAGTCAGGATGTTTGAAGATCTCACAGCCTCAGAAAAAGCAGCGCCAAATGCGTTCACTGCAGATTCATCAGTATTTTCACTGGGATTTGGGGCACCTATTGGTAAAGCACCAGAGGAAAGGAGTAGCATATAGATTCAGTTTTAAAAGAAATAGTTAATATATACTTGTATCGTTTGATATATATTTTTCAGCAGATTTTCAGAAAAGATTGTTTTTAATACAAAAATAATAATCGTCTTATATCTTTTTAATTACAATTTAACCACAGTTTCTAAGTTAAGAAAAGAAAATTTGCTTTTGGGTATTATTAATAAAACGAATTTTCGAAAAATGGTACAAATCTGTAATTTAATATGAAACAAAATATTTTTATAACTTACAAATATAACTTACAACATAAAAACATTAATTACTGAATTTTTTGGCAATTTTAAATTAAAGGTAAAAAACTCAGAGTCTTTCGATTATTAAGATTAAAATTTTTCCTTATTTATCTTCAAAGTGCTGTCTGCCTGATTTTATACCCTTGTCTCACTTCATATAATTGTTCAAACTGTCATATAAGAATTAAAACACTCATAGAAACCCTTTTCGTTACGTTGTTTCAGCTGCTTCATCTAATTTTTCATCACCTATTCTGAATTAACAAAACAGTTTCCTTTCTATTACAATTTTGATCTTGGAGATACGAGGGTGATTCAAAAAAGCAGATGTATTTTAAACACATGGAATAATTAAAGTAAATTGTTGCTATCAGTGGATGCTGCAGCCTGTTAAATGGATCCGAAACAAATTTGACGCTGATTCATAAGTTAGTATTAATTTGGATGCTACTCTTGCTGCCAAACCAAAATTAGATTGTTGCCCCATCGAGTTGTCAACATCAAGGAGACCTGAATGGCCTCATTTTAATCAGAAACGAACAACAATGAAAACGTTAAGTTGATTTCGTTGAATTTTTCAAAAGAAGTGAAAAAGGGTCTGATTGGCCAGAAGAATTGTGACGAAGAACATTCGAGGCGGGAGAAGCTTCAAACACATACATATACATACATATATATATACATACATATATATATATATACATACATTTATATATATATATATATATATATAAATAATATATAGAGAAAAAGGTAAAATTACAATGTGATGCTAATTCGGGAATATAGGGAGGCAGCTCCAGAGCGGTAACGGTATGTTTTTGAAGGTATTTTTTTACAATTTGGGAATGATATGCCATAGCATTGCCCATGAGCAAAAATAAATCATTTTTTCCCCATTTTTTATGGAAATTTTGTCTGATTACATCCTGTAGCTGCCTTAGGATGTCCATGTAAATTTCTGTGAGACAACTGTTTGGTTGCCTTCGCCAGCAGTTTGTCAAACGCGTTCAACACTATCCCTATGGTGGAAGAGGAATGGTGCTTAATCTGTAGCTAATCTGTAATACTTTTGTGTAATACTAATCGTTTTTTCAGAAAGAAATTGTAGCTTTCACCTGCACAAAGAGAATTTGTCAACAGATGGCATAGTGCCCTCCTTAGTTGTACCTCTTGCCTTAGAAAGAGAAATTACTCCTCCATGGAGTACCTGCTAGGCAATTTGTGACGATTCTGGGTCCTGTTTGATCCCCTTAATACTATTCTGATTACAAAAATAAATCCAGTTTGATTATTGCAGCTGTAAAAGGGACCAAAAAAGATAATGGTGATATCCTTTGTAAATCATTACATGTTTGAAAAGAAAATTATAAGTCAAATGAGCGTCATGTTTTGTGTGTATATAGTTAGAGATTTCATTTCATGGTATGGTTTTGTTACTTTTAAATATTTAATAATAAAAAATATTCATGACTTTTACAATAATATATATGTTAGGTTTTCTAGAAGTAATTTTTTTACATACAATTAGTTTAAACATTTAATTTCTTAAAAGTCTATCAAATTAAAAGCAATTATTATAAATTTTCTTTAAATGAGTTGATAAATATTTATTCATATTCAAATATTCATTAGCATCAGTTTGATTTATCATAACATTTTATCTACTATATGTTTATGATGTTATTACAATGACCTAATATAAATATTGGAAATAATTTTTAATAGTATTGTATTTAATGTAGATTTAAAAAATCAAATGACAGGTTAAATTTTTTTAAGGGAAATAATTTCACATTACTTATCCAGCACAATTGAAAACATAAATTTATTCCCGCATTTGTAACCAGCAAAAAAAGTTTTAAATAATAAATTAATGTTAAGGGTTTTTTCCCCCTATCAAATATGAGAATTTCTGCTTTTTCACTTAACCGGACTTCGAATGAATCTTAAAGAACGATTCCACATTACAATAAAAATAGTTCTCTATACTTATTCAACGCATAATTTGAAAATATAATTTTTTTTCTTTATTTATAATCAAAAATAAATTTTTAACAATAAATTAATTTTAATTCTCTTTTCCTATCACATATAAGAATTACTTCTTTTCTATTAAATCGTATTGCAAATGAATTTTAAGGAACGATTCCTCATTAAATTGATATAGCGCTATTTATGTGTCATTTTACGATAAACGTTACTGATTTTAAAACAGTATCTTCGTTGAAATACACTAATTTATTCTTTGTTTCTAAAACAAATGAAGAAGCTAAGAGCAAGAAAAAGTTACTATTAACAAACGTTATATTTTTAAGTTTAATGGATTATACTAATATTGCTAAAAACTTTAATGTATTAAGAAGGAAATCTTAAGTTAAAATATTTAAACATAATTTTACTGCTATTATACGGCTCTTCGCAAATTTCATCATTTGAAAAATTTTTTAATTTAAGTTTTAGATGTTAGATTTATTTGATTTTCTCCTCCGTGAATGAAGAAGAATCGAAACGTTAACTTAAAAAAGGTTTTTAAGTACTTGCAGTATCTTAAAAATGTACTAGAAAACTAAGATTTTTTATATGAAAGCAAATGAATCTTAAAAATAATTATCAAATCATCAAATTTGTTTCTAATATTTGTAGCATTAGCTGCATAAAGATTGCATCTCTGTGAAATAAAAAAAATTTCCAGTTTTGATAGCTCAAGTTTCCTGTCTTTAAAATTTTGTATCACATGAAGAAACAATCGCGATAACATTATAATATATTAACGTATTATTTATTTTATATTACATTTAAGTATTTACGTGATATTTTTGTAACATAAGGGCATATTTTAATTAATTATTGAATCATTATGTATTTAAAAAATCCTTTAAATTGCCTAAATAATTAACGAGTCAATTTAAAACAGCATTCCAATTAATGAAATTGGGTAAGCGTTCTCACTACCCGTATAGTAAAAAAAAGCTATAATTGATTTGTGTAATTAATAAATTAGGTGATTTGAAATTGTAATATATGCATTTCCACAAGCTCGGTGTATTCAATAGTTCCGAGATCATTAGATTCGTTTTAAAAGGTTCCATGCTTTTTGTAAGAAAAAAATCCTGAACCTTGCCGAGCGTTTTCCAATCGCATTGCCTCTTCAAACTTCTGGACTAATTTTATTCCTCTTTCAGGTGTCATCGGAGTTAACGAAATGACAAAGTTAACAAACCCGTTTGATACGGCCTCGTACTTGGTGTCACCACTATTGGCAAAGTTCTCTAATGATCTGGCGTACGCCAAGGCGAGTGAAGGACCATTTGTATCATTTAGGATTCCTTCAGACACAAGATAGTTTGCCATCATGAAACCATATATTCTCATCACAGTCTCCGACGACAGGGCAGGAAAATCGGGTGTTAGGTATTGCGTAATACTGGCAGCAAGATTCTCAGCATTGTCTATACCCCAACTTGATAACTTGGACTTGCTTTTCCTGAAATGAAAGAAATACATATTAATAATTTATTTTACATTATTTTGGGAAATTCGAACAAAAATGAGAGAATTTTCATATAGATTATTTATATTCTGAAACTATATTTCATAAATCGGTTCGTATTTTCCATTTTTTCAAAAAAATCAGATTTTTCAGTTCGTTTTAGTCCTTCTATTGATAATTTCTCAGAGACCATTGACAAAATTTTTAAAATATGATCCAAGTGCTGTGTTTGCCCATAGAGCAGTGGTGGCGAAGCCTTAGCGCATTCACCAAACCCTGCTTATTGGATGATTATAAGTGTCCTTTTCTCAATTCTGAGAGAGCAGTCAGGGCGTCTAATGTCAAAGTACAATTTTTGCGAGACCGTTTGGTGTGTGTGCAATGCGATGTACGTAAATACGATCCATTTACTCTTTTCCAATATTTATTTTATAATTTTGTACTTTTCTAAATTTTTTTAAACCCATGTTATCTGTTATAGCTCAAAATAAAATGACCAAAAGAAGAGCAGAAAATGATATTAGGCATTAAATTAGTAAACAGTGGGAAAATGAACTATTTTTTGTAGCAAATTCATCAATACTTCCAATGTTTGTGAAAGAACTTTTCACTATACACCAAGTACTGTTTGAGAAATTTTTTTCCCACATAATAGAATAATTGACATGATCTTAATAGTACTATAAAAAGCAGCAACAGACTTATATAGAAGAAAAAAAAGGTTTTTTTTTTGTTTTGAGTATCGAAAAGAATATGTGCTAACATAAAGGAAGATGTATTTGCTCTGAATGTTTGATATATTTTGATATTCTCTGATATATTTTGAAAACTTGTTTCCCAATCTAAATTGTGAAAACTTAACAATGATAGAAGTGTTTTATTACATTATTTTTTTTTTCGTATTGGCAAAATTGAAACCTTTTTTCTGACGGTGAATATATTGTTAAGCCTTGTCTCCTAGTATTTGCATGCTATCTTTATAATAAGGATAATGAAAGGAAAAAAGACGAAATTTCTATATCAAGGTACATAGTTATGAGACGTTTTGAATAACTATCTTAGGATGTATCCCAACAATTAGATGACTTTCTCCATTCATGTATTTTTTTTCTGGCTTTGGTTGATTAATGGTCATATCTGATGTGTTGCATAATTAAAAACTTTTATAAAATTATTTGATGATAATTTTAAAATCTTTGAAGTACGCGTCACAGTCTGGAGTCCTTTCATAGTAAACCAAGAGGATCAGGCGTATTTGCAAAAGTAAAACCATGATATGAAAATCAAAAATTAGATTGTATCAAGCTTACAAGTGCGTGTACTGACCTTAAACGAAAGGCAAAAATAGCACTGTAATTCCCTTGTAAATTTTTTAAAGCATCTTAGTAAAGATTAATGAAAAAAAAAATAACAACTCAACTTAACTCGGAGTTGAAGAACAACTCAACCTGACGAGCAGAGTAGGAAGAACTGAACGCAAGACGAGTGGAGTGAGGGAGGAAGCGAGGAACAGGAGAACAATGGCGGAAGAACTAGCAGTGTCTGATAATTCTGTAGACGTGTAGTATTATCTCAAATGTTGTGTTTCATGCTGCATTAATGTTAAAATTAAAGTTTTGCAGTTAAGAAAAAAAAAAGTATGAACGACTTAATAATTCTTTTTTTTTTCAATCACTCTCGCCGCCTTACAACAAATCGACCAAATGGAACGTGTTTTACTATCTTACAATAAAATATTTTGCATTATACACTAACAAACTCTATATACCAAAACTTTGCATGCGCAATATCTTAAGTTACAGTTACCCAATGTGTGAATAAAATTATTGAAAGAACATTAAACTGACGACACTTTAGAAATTATTATGAGTTAGATTTGGAATAATATATATATGGGGATCTTAACATTCATTGTGAAGTGAGCTGGCTTTATAGAGGGCAGGTTCTGAGTAGATTTTGGAAATTGAAAAATGCCGTTTCCTATTTTCTGGAACTAGGTAATGAACTACTTTAGGAAATAGCCCTATTACTTGTCAAAAATCGGCTATTTGATTTGGCATTTTTAGTTCATATTACTAGCCATCTCAATGACCTAAGTTTAGAACTATAAGGTAAAAACAAATTATTATTTGGCTTAGTATGTGGCATTTGTTCATTTTAAATTAAATTAAAACTGTTCATCTCTCAGTTAGAAAATGAGGAGTTGAGTCGATTTCCATGCTTGAAAGAGCAGAATGAATTCATCGATGAAATAGAATAAGAGAAAAAAACTTCATGAAAAACAGATTAAAATTTGAAGAACTTTCTTCAGCTCCCTAACAAATTAAACAAGCAACTTTAAAAGATTAGCGAAATCCAAAACAAGCTCAAAATCTCATGAATGATAAATAATGTTTATATGCTGTATTTTCTGCATTTACTTCTTTCACAAAATCAAAGACTTCCTCTTTTCAAGACTGGTGGTGCCGTTCTTTATAATGTACTAAAACAATTTGATTTCCCATTTGAGTCTAAAATGGGTAAGAGGTGTCACTCAAGCGAAAAGAATTAAGAGAATAAGAATTTTAAATCACTGTTTCTTTGAATTGCATGAGTTCTTGGTGAGAGAGAGGATTAATTATATATATATCTATTTAAAAAGGTTAGTAAACATACTCCAGGACCAGGACTCCTTCTAGGAAGCAGAGAGAACAGATAAATCCAATTTGCAAGCTGATCTCACTCTCAGTGCCAACCACTGTAGTCCAGAGTTATCTTCACCAAACGAGATTCTCTGGTAGCTGTAGCACCTCGTGAAGCAATCACCCCCTCGTACAGGTGATTATTGTAGATTGGGTGTTTAATTAAACAGACGTAAATTAATTAATTCATCTATGAAATTAAATTATCCTATTCCTGTCCTAAGCGATGCAGATTCTATCATTATATCTTTTTACCAATCCTTAATCATGAACATAAGATGGTATAAAAAGTTTCTAGTTATATGGCCAACCTAATCTCGTCTGTCGAAAATTGGCGTATAGTACACAAAGGGTTAACCACCTCTGCCATAGAGGATTCCTTCGTCTAAGTTATTAACATTTCAAAGACACTCCTTCGTCCTTTTTCCCAGTGAATATGGTAATGTAGTTAGTAAAGTACTGGAAGAAATCTCCGAGGTCTATACGATGTAAATGATTCAAATTTGCTGCAGAAAAGGACGGTATAATCTTTTACATTATTAAACCTCTAAAACCTAATTAAATAAAAATTTAAAATATTTTTTTAAATAAAAATTACATTTTTTAAGAAACCGAGCAATACAAAATAACATATTTGCAAATAATGTACTTGGCGTAATATCTCACCTGTCAACTGCCGAAGATAACTGATCTATGGCCATTTCATGCCAGTCAAACAACTGAGTTAGAACATTTGAAGATCTCACAGCCTTATAAAAATCGTCAGTGAATGCATTTACTTTAGATTCAACTGACTTGCTAGGTATTTCTGTAGGAAAAGGAGAAAAATTATAAAATATGTAGACTCATTTTTCAAACTTATCTTTGCACGGAATTTGTTACATATTAAGACAATTTTATATTTTAAGATAAATAAGTAATAGTAATATTTATAGTTAATTAGCGTTCACCTGTAATTACTTCGCTGAAGTAAGAAAAAGTTTATTGAAAATTGTATATCATTGACCAAACAATTTTTTAAGTGATAGCAAAAACAGAAAAAAAAATTCATCTGCGATATTTTTATCAAGCCTTACTTGGTTGAAAATAAGTGGATTGCATATATATATATAGTTATATATATGTATATATATATGTATATGTGTGTGTGTGTGTGTGAGTACAAATATTAATGAAGAAAATTCGAATAAACAAACAAAATAAATAAAACTAAACAAAAAAGAATCGCAACTATAAATTTAATATTAAATACTTATAATATAAATGTCAAAATATTAAAGAATAACTTAATTAAAATTATTAAAATTATAGTTAAATATTATTCAAAGCAATTAAAGATTTAATTAAGGAAATATGTAAACTAAACAAAAGTTATAATAAAAATATAATAAGAAGAATTTAAATCCAATACGAATGAAACGAATCGGAAATAAAGCTATATGATAATACCAAAAATCTAGGACTTAAGTGTAGTTTGTACTATAGTAATGACAAAAGTTTCACTTCAATAATAGCTTTTTTGTATGTATAATGTATATATATGTATATATAAAGTTATGAACCTATTCGTAAATTCACGATCCAAAGAGAATAATTCACTGAAACAGAAAAGATTCATAGCAAAAAAAAAAAAACACTATATAATTATAAATCTTAAACTATTGAAAAAATACTTATTTATAGAATGCATGAAAACGAAGTAGGAGGAGAAATATGATAAAAATAACTTTAAATGAAAAAAAAAAGTTAACTCACATCAAATTTAATTTTCATATTTGAAAAGTTCATTTATCACAAAAAATAAATTTGGGTTTCTAAAAAAATAATTACCTAAACAATAAATCTATCCTTTATAAAAAAAAATGTTAAAATTTAAAAAAAAAATAGTATTCCCGTCAAAAATCAAAGTTTTATTTATTTTTTAAAAACTTTTTTTTTAAAAAAAAATTTGAACACTGTAACAGCCTTGTAATCAAGCGTGCCATCTAGCAGCTGTCGGAGGAGTGATGACTACTGGAACGCTATTACCCATTAGTCCATGCGGAGGAGCTAACAATTAAACAAGGTGTTCCACTCCGAGACTTGTAGGAATCTGCATTATTATGCTTTCCTTAAATTGTTTGTCCTTAAATTTGTTGTGTCCTAAAGTGTAATGTTAAACGCAATTAAATCTAGGAAGGTATTCGTTATTCGGATAGTTTTCACTTATTGAATCTTTGTCATCCCTAATCGAAGGTAGAACATAGTGCCATGGAGCGCCATTCCTGTTTTTTTAAAATTCTAATTAGAAAAGTTATGATGAAGTGTTTTCGAGGTGAAAAAGGTGTCATGATCACGAATACGCTTAACTGATTCTTAAACAGCTGTCTAATGGGTCAAAATGCTTATTAAAATAAGTCGTTTTCGATGCTACAAGCACCATCCCCTGGAAATTCCATGAATTTATTGAACGCCACTTAATTATTAGGAAAATTCATATAATTTATTGAATTAATTTTTTAAATAATATTCGTTATAGAGTAAGAAAATGTTCACAGTTTAATATTTTAGATGTCTTTTCTTGTAACACATCGATCAATAACTCCCGAGTCTAAAATTGAAAACAACATTTTTTTTGCAATTTTTTTTTTATTCATCAACATAACACCTTTTGTTAATCACTAGCACTAGAGTTGGTGATCGTTCAACCTTTTCCAGATCTTTCCTCAAATTTTTTTTTCTTTTCTTTTTTTTTTTTCGCAAGAAATCTTTTTTGTTGCGAGTAAATAGCGATAAACAGCTTTCTGAATCATCGACTCGTTGCTGTTTTTGTTCCATCGAAAGCAATCGCGGCACCCACTTGGAAAAAACCTTTTTCACTTCACTTCAAAAAACCTTTTTCTTGGTCCGATCGACTTAAAATTTTGACACGTTTTAAGCAAAGGTTACTACTCTAGAAAGACCTGGTTACTGGTTTACTACGAGCGCCATCTCTGGGTTAGTCTCTGGAGTTATTGATCGATGTGTTAAATGGTGTTACTCAGTAACAAATATTTATACATAGAACAAATCCTTACATGATAAAGAGCACACATAAATATGGTTATGTTTAACGATCTGAAATAAATTTTGAGAGTAACATTTTACATTATTACAGTGCATGAAAACATTTATAAATTCATGTTATAACTGATTTTTTTTTTTTTACTGAAATTAAAAGAAAATTTTATAATGTTAATTTCAGCATATTTAAAATGATAAACTGGTGATACTAAAATGAAATCACAAACTCTGGTAATTCTAAATTTATATTCATAAATATTTACATTTTTAGGCGCTTTCTCAATCAATTTTGAGAACTATTTTCTACTTAATTTTATTTATTTTACGTCTTCTTCACAAGTGATTGCTTATTAAATTGAAACAAATCCAATTTCATTATTGATTTTAAAATCTTTAAGTAGCTGCAACAATGAAACACGATACAATAGTTTTATATCTGAAACAAAGGAAAAATAACAGATGATTTATATATATCGCTTACAAAATTGCAGTACATCTAATGTGAGCTCTGATGTAACATTAATTAATATTCAGAATGGTAGCGGTAGGCTATTGGTCATGGTCGTAGACTCTCGGATGACGTTTTTTCCACCAATTTTGTGACTTCGACCCCTGATGCCACTAAGCATCCGTCGTGTAGCGGAAAAGATGAATGTAAAATCTGATCGACGCTCCACGTTCTCCCGTAGGTATGGTGTGGAAATTTGGTGAAGTTATCAGCTCATCACTTGACCGAGGCTCAAAATTACGGAATCCGATGCTAACATTTATAGTGCTGAGTCTTAGTGTAACTTAAATAAGAAATTAATGACTATCCGTAATGAAATAATTGAATAAGTTTTGTATTTGTATAATTTTAAGTAGATAGAAGCGAAACAAGTGGTTTCGAATACGTTACCTTTTACAGCTATAAAATCGAAGTTTTATACTAAATGTCTAATTATTTGCTTTCTTTTTTATAAAGCTGTGGAAAAGAAACGCATTATAATGTCTGACAAACATAACGTGATTCTGCAAGAGCTGTTGAGAAACCTTGACAATCTGAGTTTAACATCTTGAATTCAAGATTCTTTGCTGTCACGCATGAATTCTAGGACCCCACTTTACAAATTATTTGTTGGTTTCCCTCACTTACGGACAACCCTATTAAAGGCAACCGGACCCATACAAAAGATCTGTTTCACAAGAACTTTCTTGACTTTATAGAGTCTGTTCTACTGAAAACTAAACATAATTCTGCACGAGTTATATAGTTTGCATGTGCGATTGCCTTTCTCAGTTGGGGTGATGAGCAACCAACAAATAAAATTATTATTTCCACTATCCGAACAATAGAAAAGATTACATCTCGATGTTTTAGGAGAATCATTACTCACAAAAAGTCTTAGAATTTCATAACTCACGAAAATTCTGCAGAGGAGGAACTTCAGAGATATCCTATGAATTCCACCAGAACGACGCATTGGAAAACATTTTAATAGCTAATTAATTATACCAGTGTGACACTAGCATCAAAAGTGTTATATTTGCATTTGTACTGTGAAAGTAACAAGCATTGCGTCTACTGAAAAAATAACATCTATAGTATTTTAAATTAACTACTATAAATCAGTGTAAATAACCCTCTCTAGGCATCTTGGCTTTTAAGACAAGTGTACCAACAATACGACTTAAAATTTTGCCTCATAACTTTGACTAACAAGTTACAATTTTTAATCACAAATTATTGGTTTAAATATAGAAATAATAAGCGATACCTTTTTGACTATGAGGAAGGAAATTAAAATTACTATGAGAGTTAGGAAGAAGAATAAGTATAAGCTGTAACACGTATGTAAAAGGTTGTGACTTCAATCCAAAACACTCTCATAAATTTATTACTCGTACCAAAGAATCCATGAATGCGTTTCATGAAACAATAAATAGTTTAAAAAATTAAATTATAGGTTATATATATATATATATATATATATATACATATGAGATAAAATCTAAATAAATACTTATATAATACACAAAAGTGTATGAAACTTAATGAATTATACTTACAGACTTTTCAGAATTTTTTTTCTTTATTTAGATATATATTATTTACACAATATTGGAAAATCATTTCAACTTTAATGGAATTATTATTCTAAAAATTAATTCTTCAAATGATATTTATTAAAATAATGTTAATTAATGTCGAATGCAATAAATCTTATTCATTTGCAAATAGTTAATTTCAATTAAATTCTAAGAATCTTTTAAACCTTTTTTTTTTATTCTTTTGTTGGTTTTCTACTTAAATGGTTAATTTTTTCACAAATTCAATCAAAAAATATTAAAAAAATGTTTTGCATATTTTTGTTCATTTTATATATGTAAATAGGAAAAAAGTTTCTAAAATTGACAAATCATTTTCAAGCATTTTGAATTATTTTTTCATAAAGTGAAATAATATTTTACCTGGAAGTAGTCTTCCTACATGATCCCCTAATAGCGAAGATTAATTTACAGTTGTGCTTAAAAAATGAAAATAATTAGCGATTGTTTTCCAGCGCAATTATTATATTTAAGTTTATTTTCTTTCACATTTACTTACTTACCTTATACGATTAAACTGAAATTAAAAGTAGAATCAATACTGATAAGAGAATAAAAATGACAAAGAAATCAGATCGCACGCACAGAAACCAGAAAAAAAAAGATTACACTGCACTAGCAATTAAGTCTTAGGGTTGCTTAGAAAATATAGAAGAATTGATAAAATATTATTTTCTATAAATCGTTCCAAGAATTTGGGGTTCGTAGATACATAGTTCAAAAATACAATATCAAAACATGTTGTGAGCCATTTTTCCACCAGTGGTCTTTTTATTCCCAAGTTTTTTTTTTTTTTTTTTAAATTTTCATTAAGACCTTGTAATCACCAGTGGACATTCCACATCTATTTTTTTTTGGCGCCGTGTTCTCACTAGTGGTCATGTTCTGCAGGATTTTGGATGTTTTATCTGGTTATTTGGTCTTAAGTCACATCATATTAAGATGGCAGATTAAATGTATTTCCATTTTTGCCCTTCGCTCCGCACAGCATAGGGGGAAAAATCCAAAATAGACTTAAAGGAAAGTAAATATGCATAAAACAACATCAGAATAATCCGAAATAAAAAATCTTTAAGAAATATTAATTCCACAAGTGTGATTTGCGTAAAAGCGCTCACTTAACGTAGTAAGAATATGCTAGAAAACATAAATTTTAATTAGTAAAATAATGATACGAAGAATAAACAAGTATTAGGTAAGCAATACAAAATTTATATAAATAATTCGAGATAAAAACCAACGTTTTTAAGAACAACGTTTTTATATGATGGCAAAGTATATTAAAGAAAAGTATTGAAATAATAGTTAAAACTGGTCGAAAATATCTAAATATTGCATTGTTAGGCAAGTGAGAACGGTTCCCAAAATTTCAGAGCTCTACCTTGATGCGAAGTTGGTTAAATTAATGATGGGAAATTTGATGACACACTGATACACACACAGATAGACACACACCAAGTGAAATACATAAAAACGTTAAAACTAACTAAAATTAATTGATTCATCCGGTAAATTAAATGGTTGGAAGGCAGTTTTACCCAACCTCCCTTGGCGACAGGAATTATTTGGCGGTATTTTGCCAAATGTGGCTACCCTGGTCCATTTTACGGACTTGATGTTCAGCCAAAAAAAATCACCAAGTTTGGTACCAATTTTTAAAATCGTGCCAAGTGGTTGGGCTAAACTGCATTATTAAAGAAAATATAAGTTAAAACTTATCGCAAATGTCTAAATATTGCATTGTTAGGCGAGTACGAGCGATTCCCAAAATTTCAAAGCTCTAGCTTGATGGGAAGTTGGTTAAATTAACGATCGAAAATTTGATGACACACACACACACACACCAAGTGAAATTCAGAAAAACGTTTTAATAACTAAATGATGTAATGTTGCGCGAGAATTTCTCTTAAATAAGACCAGGGTCTTGATAGCAATTAAGAATTGGATAAAATTACAATTTTTTCTCAACCTTAATGAAACTTGAATAGGAAAATAAGGTAAAGGTAGAAATGAACGGAATTGAATTAGGGGTAAGATAAGAGGATAAGAAAATTAGAGGATAACGAAAGGGCTGACATATGTTTGTAAATTCATTAAACCATTGTAATATGAATATTAAGGGACCGAGTTTTTTTTTAACTCGGACTCCTAGTTATAGAAGCGCGAGTTAAAAAAATAAGTTAATTTTTATGATAAACAAGAAGTTTGTGAAACGGAATAAGTGATTTGGTAAAATTTTATTATTAAAATATAAAAAAAGGATTAAATAAGACAAGAGGGACTAAAGAAATAGAAACAACTATCTAGGATATTATATAGTAACAGATATTAAAATGTGTGTGTTTTTTCTTTTACGTATCTTCAATTGGAGTCTTGAACTTATTTACTATTCAATTAAACTTTAAGATGGCTGTAGAAAATGATAATGTAGGTAATACGTCATTAATAAAGAAATATCCTAAAACGCTCATGAATTTCAAAAATGGAGATTTCTCGTTTTGAATGTTTTTGATGGAAATCACCAAATTATTTAGGATTAACCGAATGAGATTTAACAGAAATAATTGTACTACAAAAGATTTATAAGATTTCTAATTAGTTCCATTTTCAGTACTTTATTAATTCGAAAATATTAAATATATATCAAAATAACCACAATATTAGCTTTGACTTACTTTCGTCTGTTACAGCTGCCGATATATCAACAGAAACGTGAAGAATGATCAGGAATACAACTAAGTGCATGATTCTTGCATTCGTCTAGTTCGAAAATAGCACATTAAGTTTCTTTTTCAGTTTATATAGCAATTTCAGTAGTAACAGGTTTATTACTCGTTGTCTGATTTAAATAAGAATGCGTATTTCAAGCTCGTTATCAGTAAATCATACGCACATTTGAAATGCTTCCGCCACAAACCGCGTTACTATTTCTGCAATCTTAGATTCTGTATAAATATTAGTATTTCACCATTTTAACTGAATTTGTATTAGTTAAAGCTTCCGTCTACCAGGCACTTTGATTTTGAAAACTTAATGTTAATGCTACAGATTTTATACTTTTAGCATAAAATCTCTCTATGTACTATTTTATATACTTAATATTTTTTAAAAAAAGTATATGTACATGCGAAAGAGTAAAAAGAAATGAAATAATTACATATTTCCTCCATTTTTTAAAAACATTTTAACTTCTGTTTTGATGATTAGTTATTTGTTTTTTCGATCTTAAAAATATTTTAAAATATTTTCAGAAATAAGGGAGGAAATGTAATTTTGCAAAAACCTTCATTATTAATTGCTCTTTCGCATGTACTTATTTGCTTTCAAACAGATGTAATAGTTTAGTATTGATGAAGAAAGTAGAAATTGCGTTGAATTACTTATCAATACATTCATGAAATAAAAATGGCTGATAAATGGCAGGTAAAAGGTAAATGGTGAATTTTATATTTACCTTAGTAAAGAAATTTAGTTGCAATGCTGCGGATAAAATGAAACATAAGTGAAGTGTAAGAAACTTTTACTACACAATTTCAGTTTCTTCGAAAATTGCGTATATTGTAGTGGATTTACCTGAATGCAGTATATAATATCACTGATAGTTCTACTAATAGTTGAACTGAGAATGGAGTTTGAAACATACTCTTCGTTGAACAAATATATTAGGTTTTCATTCCCTTCCCACATCTAGTAAAGCACTCCTGCTCTCTTCAGTAGATTTGTAGGTTGATTATATTGCATATCGTCTAGTCAAGGAACCTGTCCATGAGTTTTTTTTAAATGAACTCAACTTGTTAATTTCTGAACAAGAAAGTAGAAAAAAAATTGTAACAATAGTTCAGTAAATGTACTAAGAAATTCTCATAGTAATGGGATATAATCAGAATGATTTATGGTGGCCTAGAATTAAATCGTCACTTGAAATTGAAGAATTACATTTTTATCAATATCTGCTGTTTAATAAAAAATTAAATCACATATTTAATGAAAATAATTAAATATTTATGTTTTAATAATGAGTGTGTCCACCACTACTTGTAACATATTGTCGTTTTCCACCTTCCATATTGTTAGTTGTAAGACATTAAAATGTCAAGCAACGTTCATGTATGAATATCCATTACTTTGGTATACGTATCCATCTCAGAGGTAAACTTAAGACGATCACCTGTTCGTCAAATTCATTCTATTGTACTGAAAATCCGGAGATTCAAATGGATATTCTATTCTCCCCCCTCCCCCCCTTGGTCCTCAAGATATTCGTCAACAAGCCCTCTTGCAGATATTAGATTGGTAATTTTTCTGGAGCTTTGTTTTTTCCAGATCCCACACACGGCCTGGATCATTCTCCATAGAAAACCGGGACTCTTTTTGAAGCGTGCAAGTATCCATTATTTGCACTAGACAACATATTACCTTTTTCAACGCAAACATATTAGATTGGGAATTGTTTGGATGTTTTTGTTTTTTTTCCAGATTCAGCACATGACTAGATTTTGCAACATTTTATTAGTGTTATTGAGCATATGTTCAGTGCTGTGAAAAAAATGTATGTACAGGGTAAACGTAAACTTAAACTTTATCGTTTGTGGATAAAAAAAAAAGATATTGAAGAGAAGAGGTCATGTCTTAGTCGTTTTCTTATAGAAGTCGTTCTTATATAGTCGTTAAGAATGTATAGTTGGTCGCAATAAAAAGGTCGACAAAAGAAAGAACAACGACAATTTAAAGTCTTTCTTCAAAAAAAAGAAAATATTAAAAGCATTTAGAAAATATAACAATTTTCTAAAATCTTTTTTCTAAATGATTATATTTATTTTAGGTAGATACAAAAACGGGGTTGGACGGGATATATAGAAAATATCAAAGATACAGGAAAAGTGTTTCTGTTGATAAATTATGAATAAAAATGACTGTTTCTCCAATGAGTTCGTTTTTGAGAATTTTAAAAGTTTTAGTATTTTGATTTGGAGTACAATGTTTGAAAAGCTGTTGTGCTTTGTTGAGGTTGACAACGCATTCAAAATAATACTCCAAGAAAGTAATTCACGAATAGGCATCAATTCCAAACCATTTATAAAAAGAAGTAGAGAACGGTTTGGTTTGTCGGCCTTTTTCTCAAACGCCTAACGTTCACTATGATGAAGATTGTTCTCCTAAACGAAAACTATTCAGGGATAAGGTCAATTTTATTCCCTATTCCAATGCAATTCGTCCGCATAAGATTAATGTGTTAGTGATTAGAAAGGCAAACATTTTTAGGGCATTCAAGAAAATTAAAATTCCCATTGATTACAAAACCCAAATCAAAGACTAAGTTCGTGTACTTTGAATGATTTCATGAAGTGCTTATATCATCGGTTAAGAATATCTACCAAATAGAAAATTTCACACTAAACGTTCTTATTTTGGACAAATGTTCCGATCACTCTGATAAAGAGAATTTAAATTTAAAAGACCGTGTATTGTCCATGTAATGTTCCTAACTCCCAACGTAACGCCTTTCTTGCAGCCCATAGCTCCGTTTTCATCCAAGCAATTAAATTACAGTGCCAAAAGAGCCTCATGTGCCCGTTTGTGTTCAAGGACAATAATATAATTCAATCTTTAAAAGAAATTAACATGAAAGACGCAATTTGAATCCTTGCTAAGGCTTGATTAAACCTCGTCAAAACAGTGGTTGTTTCGTAGTGAGGAAATTAATAGCCTCTATTGTAATTATTGCAGAAGTACAAAAGAAATAAGCAAAACAAGTCACCCATTGTAGGACCTGGAAACAAAGAAACTGAAAAGCGAGACGAAAAAAGTGACTAAACCTGTTGATTGATGTGGATAATGAAATGGGTGATAACATTATGATGACAGGCAACCTAAGTGAGTGTTCAACCGACGAGGAAAAAGAGAGCTATTAATTTCGGCAGAACGATGACATAACGGAGGATTTGTCATAAGCAGAAAAAGGTGAAGAAATGGGGGTGGAGAAGTGACCTCTATTACACAATATCCTACAACACATGCTTGATTTTTTTACTATGTGCACTACGTAGGCAGAAAATGATGTCACCACGAATGACATTCTAGCAATAATGCAACATAAAGAATAAGTGTTGAAAATATCGTTTAAAATGAAAATAAAAAACCTGAAGAAAATAAAAAAATATTTTGGCATTTAATTCCAAGTCTATGTTTTAAGTGTCGTGATGGTATATTAACTTCGCTCTAATAAACAAAACAATTTATATTGGAGATAGACCTCTCAATTTTCAACTTCTGTCTAGAGACGAAGACGACACCAGAACTGGCATCTAACTTTCCAAACCTCCAAGGCATTGGAAGAACCTCGACCAGATTTAACGACACATCTTGTCTTTAGTAACATTTGGACTGGAATCCATGACTCGAAGAAAACAACAGGCGAACATGGCAAATGGTTATCACGGCCAACTATTTTAATGGTATAATGCAGTATATTAATTTTAGTTTTCTCTTTTAATAGTTTTATTTACTTCGAGTGTTTGTTATCGTGTATTGTAGCAAATTTTATAAAAATATTCATAGTTTTTGGTCATTTAATACGTTATTATAAGTAATTTTCTTGACATCTTTTGTGCTCTTGTCTGATATCTGCTAAATTATAGAGAGATAATTGGATTTCTATCGCCTCAAATTAAAATGACACTCGCATAGGGTTTACCTTGTATGCATTCTTAGATCTTTTTTCTGTAGTAGCAGACATTGTAGTCTCTTTTGCAGCGCAATAGTTCTATTTATATTATTGAAACACAACTACTTTTCTTCTATTTCAGGCCTGAAGGGTAAGAAATCAACTTTACGGAAGATTGGACTCTTGGTCATCTTAAATCAGACCATCATAACTCTGATATTTGGATTCAAATTGATCCCAAATTATTTAGAGAACACTAAGGAATACATAGAAATGTCTAACAACTTCAGAGAGTTTCGCTTCAAATAAACCTAAAGAATGTTGTGTCATGTGACAACCCCGTATTTCTATAGATTCATTACACATCCATCTTAACATTTCAGATACAAAACATTACTCACACATAACCAATAATGTCTTAATAAATAAATTTGAATATCCACGAACATAAAACGA
>BMAW01000669.1:61721-104869 GCA_019974015.1 Nephila pilipes | reverse complement strand
TGTAACTAGATTGAGTTACAATACCGTGAAATCTATATAGATAGGATTTTTCGAAAATTGACATTGGTGGTTTGGTCATGGATTTCACTTCTGGCTGTCAGATGGAGGAAATTGTTTATATAATCAAAAATCGTGTGTGTACCGGCAAAATTCTTTAAATGTGATGACGTGACTCAAAGGGCTGCTTTTATTTATTTCTTTCTTGCTAGAATTTCTAATGGGAAATTATGGATGTTTATGGGAGGTAGTCTTTATTGTTGATGATGTGCGTATCGACAGTCGTGGCGTAAAGAAAGTATTTAACTGTGAATAGAGACTTGCGAATTAATGAATGAATCCGACAGCGAAAAAGGGACAATGATTATAAATATGCACTATTTAGTGATTTAGATTATAAGCCTCAAACACCAAATGATGGTATACATGAAAAAAGAAGAAAATACTCGTCTGCGTGTAAGATATGAGACGCTGGACTGTACATTGAAGAATGTTTTGCAAAATACCATACAACGAAATAAGAATGATTTTTTTATATCTAAATATTACATGTAATTGTATATCATTACACCGTAAAATTTATGAATCAAAGAAGTATATATTTTATTTTCTTAAGAAGATATGATTTTATGTAATACTTTTATGTAATATTTTGTATAAAATATATAAATTTCGTTAAATATTTTTTCTTTCTTATGTATTAAAATTAATGAATTTTGAAAAAATATATATGTAAATCAAATATTCTAATGAATAACTGATTTTGAAAGAATTGTTTTTACGCGATTAATATTTAAATTAGGCTTCATATCCTAGTGCCTGGGCACAGAAAATGTAGCCCAGGGAAACTCTTCTATTTTTCCCCTTATTTAGTGAAAGGGTTAGAGCAACATTCTTGTCAAGTGACCAATCAGATAAAAATAAACGTAGAGGTACTTGTAGGCCTGTTTTCTTGTATGCATAAAAAGCAATACCTCTGGGCTGTTTATTAAATCGAAATTCTAAATGGTGATATATATACAGGAAATCAAAAATTTATTCTTTTGAAAAATGTTCAGTTAAATTCCGTCGTGTGTGTGACAAATACCGAGTGGACATTATCCGTAAAGCTGTGGTTCCCAAGGAAGGTAGAGACATCATCTAGAGTCCACAAGATTTCGGTGGATGTCGTTATTACTCTTCTTTGTCCAGTTTTTCCTAAAACCCCATAGCTTTCCTGTCAATTTACATTCCACTGCACTTCAACACTGTTTGTAAGATCATACCATCTAGTTTACATAAACATCCCTTGTGATATTACAGCCATCAGATAGCGGTTCCAATTTCCAAGGAAAACATAGTTTTAGGCATTGTCTGAGAAAATATAATCACAACCGATCAGTTGAGTGTCTGGAAGCAGGGCCAACGTGGTACTAAATTTGCTGAAAAAATATGTGTCAAAAAGCGTTATTTCGCTTTTAAAAGTGATGACTGGAAATTATCAGAAAAAGCGAGTTGGGGACTGTGGAAAGAAAACCACAACTCCAAATGATGCATTTACATCCTTAATATCAAAATGAAATAGATATTTCACCCCTAGCCAGATTGTTTCTTAGTTTGGAACCGGTTCCCTTCACTCTTGTATCGGCCAGAACGGCTTCTAAGTGATTGAATCAATCAGACATGTAATCACTAAGGCCTGTTTAGTGCATTTAACTACTACCAGGTCATCAGGAATAAACGTTACGCTGTTGCAAAGAACATTTTCGCTGGTATCTTCAACAGCTGTCCAGTGTGATTTTCTCCGCAGGATTCCGATTAATTGTGAGGAGTGAGCCTCGAGAGTGAGCCTTAATTGTGAGGAGTGAGTCTCGACGCCAACTACTGTGGCGAAAACAGTGAACTCATTATTGACATCAGAGTGTTCTTCAAATCTATCGGTACGATCTAGATCTCATTGTATGTACAAGTATTATGCATGATATCCGAATACTGCTATACATATCTGACGTTGGACCCGTTACATGACAGTGATTTTGCAAAGAAATTCTTCTAATCCATATTAGTATATTTCGGGGTACAGTGGGTCCAAAGTTTCTATCACGTATGAAATTGTATTCTCTAAGCATATAAGAGGAAGTATCTAGAAGCTAGAGGATGAAGGTATTCAGCGCATATAATAACTGCGTATTCATAGGAATTAAATTGCATTGAAGATGCTTTGGATGCTGTAGTAAGATCTGTTTCCCAAAGAAATCACTTTCTTTAACTGCAGCTATGATTCCCTAAGAAACAATTTTCTTTGTTTAGAGACCATAATATTAAAGCCGATAACATAACCCAAACATTATTTGTGAATTGTAATCCAGTGATTTCCTTTCCTGACATTGAAACTTTTTTAAAAAACCACACCATCTGCTTTATAAAAACAAGATTCTCTTTAATATTACTGTCGAAAGAAATTGACTCTGCTCTCTTAGAAATCCATAACTTAATCAGGAACTCATATTAGCTTGATAAACATGAGAATACCCTGCATCCCAAGCTTTTAAATTCTCATCTAATGTTGATTGGATAGTATGAAGAACAAATGCCTAATGTGCATCAGTGCCAGGAGTTCACACTTTTCACTAATTTGTCATCATTTAGCATGAGGCGAACATTTTTAGCGATTTTCGAAATTGCTATATAGAGCTTGCTTTTTTCTTTTGAATTTTGTCATGCTTTTCCATGGTAAGAATTCTGTCACATTCTGCGTTATATTTGATGCACAGTACCTAAATAACATGCATACTAAGTTTCATTTCTTCAATCATTGGGATTTAATAAATTTTACAGACAATATATTCGTTCCTTACTTTTTAAAAGAAAGTCTCTTAAATTGATTTTCTACTCCCGTGTCCATTCTTTTAGAGTTTACTTTAAGCACTTTTTTTTCCAAGGGAAGTCCCATTCATCACAATGAATTAGAGATTACACATACTTCACGAATCCATTTATATTAAAGCTTCCGTCTAACAGCTATTTTGAATTCTACATGCTTGTCCAGAATATTTTCTACAATTTAGAGAATCGAGAAGTCCCATTTATTACAGTGGGTTAGAGATTACACATATTTCACGAATCCATTTTTATTAATTTTTCCGTCTAACAGCCATTTTATTTCGATATGGTTTTCCAGAAGGCTTTCTACATCTTATTTCAATTGGTATTTATTTGTAGGTAATAAATATTTTTCGAAGGAACCGAAAATAATTACGGTTTTCATTAAATTACTTTTTTTTCATTTTGACATAAAAGAATAGTTTTTTTAATTTTTAAAAATCATAAATTAATCATTAAAATACACATATAACAATGTATTAAAATAAGAGAAAATTTTCTTTTGTACAGAACCATCTGTTGCTTTTGACTCACTCAGAGTTATTTTTATATTTCATTGAAATGAATATAATAGTCTGTGATTGAGAAGGAAATTAGAAATTCCATATGATTAACACTATGTTCACGAGTTTTAAATGGGTGGTAGATCATAGCCATGAATAGTAGTATCATTGAAAATATTAGTCTAAATATGTATTAATTTCGAACTAAAATTTAAAATGTGTCTGCCTTCGAAATATTGATTATTACACAAACTGAAGCTTTCTGTTGTTTCCAAGTAAAGTTATGAAGCAATATACTCCACAGTAAAACGAGTTTGTATATAAAGCGCAAAATGAAGAGGATATAATAAATTTGACAGGAACCAATTTGTTTATTGAATAAAATATTCGCTATGGTTTAGTGGTGGCTTGGTTAGTTCCGTGCGAAAAACGTCGTATCGAAGGTTGTGACTTGCGTTAAATATCGGAAGACTCAAAGTCTAGCAAATATATGAAAACTGAGGCGATTGATTCATCATTTGATCATTCTTCGAAAACCATGAAGCTTATTGGTCGTGTTAAACAAACCTGAAAGACTCCCGAATACCTTTTATTTTGATTTCGTAATGTAAATCCTATGGAATACCTAATTACCTCCTAAAATCCATAGTTCTTAATTTATTTCACTGAAGTGAAAGAATAAAAAAATTGAGGTTATTTATGAGAAATAATATTTTCCTTAGTTTTTTTAAAAATATTTTGTGTTCATTTTAATGATTCGTTTGTTTGTTTTCCAATTTTTGAAAAAAAAATTTGAATTACTTTTAAACATAGGAAGATGAACGTATGTTAATGGTACGGGTGATACATTTTTGCTCTTTCGGATGCCTTCACTTTCGGATGATGAATTTAGCTCTCTCTAGAATTTAGAAGAGAAAAGAAGTTCCATAGGATTACCATTATCTTCTGCAAATCGAAATGACTAGTAGACGGGTGGTTTGCTCACATTATTAATATTCCATCGGAAACTTTCAATCAAAAATTATAAACTACAACAAATTAGTATGATGAATAAACAATCATGAAAATATTTTAAATTTATTTCTGAAGTCTAGTAATTTAAGTTACAATATAGATTCGAGGTTTTTTAATTGGAGTAAGAAAACTTCTGTTTTCTAGGATTTTCATAACAAATCCCCGAGCCTTGCAACAATGTTGCCAATCTCCAAGCTTCTTCGTATTTTTGTGCCAATTTCAATCCTCTTTCAGGTGTCATAGGAGTTAGTGAAGTTGCAAAGTTAATAAACCCGTCTCTTACGGCATTCATCTTGATCTCTGTTCTGCACGAGAAGTGCTCGAAAGATTTGGCATACACCTTGGCGAGCGTAGGAGCATTTCTTGTATTGAGGATTCCTTCAGAAACGAGATAGTTTGCCATAGTGTTACCATTGGCTCTCAAAGGAGTTTCCAATGGATGGGAAGAGAAGTTTTGAGGAATATATTGTATTGTAGTTGCAGCAATTTTCTCTACATTGTCTGCTCCCCAAGCTGATAAAAAAAACTTGACTTCCCTGAAAAGATTTGTCACAAACTGTATCGATAATATGATTAGAAATTAAATGCACTAGTTTCATGTTAGGATAAAATTAAAAATACATATAAAATTTAAATGGAGTTTACAATAACTTAGGAGAGTCAGTTCATTAGAAATTTTGGGTTGACTGAGAGACAGTACTAAGTAAAAGTTACCTCGAATGGAAATAGATTCAAATATTCAAAAATCAATAATTTGATTTTGAATTAAAATTTTTAAAATGAATATTTATTTCACTCAAGTTATATTGTACAATAAAAACTAAGAAAACATTTTTGAAAAATGTAAACGCACTTTATAAATGTTAGTTAAATAGATTTTAGCTGCTCTAGTTTCTCGATATATAAGATTTCGTTGGAATTATAGTGTTTCCATTTTAATGAGCAAGAAATGAATATCTTTAACATTACAATATTGTACAACTATATATATATACCATTCTTAGCGATGTTCGGGACAAAGTCACATGTGGATAAGTTTTTATAATTTCTAAGAACGTTTTTATTGATTCGAGTGTTCTCGATCCCGTGTTTCTGTTTATAGTGGTAAATTTTTTTCATGCTTTGGGGTATCTTTGGTTACGTTCCTAAATAATGGCAATCTTTGATGACGAATAAATTCTCTCATCCCATTGCTCCGGTAGTACGATTGTTTAACTGGAATTTTGGAGAGATAGCTTGCAGTGGTAGTGATGTCAAATTATGGCTCTGCATTGAAACAAAAATCTGTGTATAACGACTAGTATAAAAGTAAATGCTGTTTTCCGAAAGTACTGTCGAATTCGAATTTTGTATTTTTAAATAAATTGTCAAGTTTAATTTGATAGTTTGTTCTTAAAATATCAAGCTACAATAGCGTGTTTAACCTTATTGTAACTGAAATTATTGAGTTTCTCAATAACTCACTAAGAGATACAGAACACACTAAAACAACGTAATTTTAAAAACAATACATTTTCATCAAAAAAGTATTTCAAGTAGTCATCTTTCATTTGAACAAAAACTATTTAAATTAGAATATTTTTCAATCCCGTAGAGTATTTCCTCTCTCCGAGAAATTCTCTACTTTTAAATGTCTCTTAGTTTCAATGATAACTTTTCTGAAAATGATTTTTCTTGCATTCAAAATACTGTTTCCTAATCCAATTTTGCTTAAAATACGCAACGCTTTTAATTTTTTTTTTCATTCCATTATTTAAAAATTTACACAGAAAGTTTTGGTGTAAACAGAAAAGTAAGAGTTTTTAATTAAAAAATGTTGCATATATGTTGGAAAATGGTATTTTGTTGATATTATCCTTGAAATACAGTATTATTATTTGATTTGCTGAATAAGGAGTGCTTATCCAATGGAGATTTGTGCTGGTATAATAAGCTAAATGCAGAGTTTATAAATTATGAAGAATGTTGATGTTATGCACATTTATATGTATTTTTAAAGTACACATAACAGCTTTGCACCAAAAAAAGAAATGAAATTATTACTGACTGGGTGAAAAATTGAAAATTTTGGGAGGTTTCGTAATTTATAGTTTTAAATATTAATGATATATGACGTACGTTTAAGATCTTTTGAATTATTTAAGTCTTTTTTCTATTGGTTATTGTGTTAAATGAACAAATTTATGAGAAAATAGAAAGTAACTATAATTAGTGTTAAAGTATTTAAATGCATACGAAGTAAAGTGTCCGAAAAAGGACAAGTTAGTCATTTACCCTTATATATTCCTTGATAGAAAACCATACTTTGATTGATTAAATTATTTATTTCCAATAATGGAATTTTTTTGACTTAGTAAAATTATATAGAAAGCGAAAAGGGATTTACAAATGTTCGCAGAAGAATTTGATTTTTATGTAAATTCCGAATTTCCTGTCAATCAATTACATAAATGTATAGTTGAAAATTCCAATTTCAATAAATTCGCATTTTTCTTTATTTTCCTTCCAAGACTGCATAATATATGTGTAATAAAATACTTTGTCCAAATATCTTACTTGCAAACGGCCTGAGCTACTTCTTTTTCAGGCTCCTCACGCCAATCAAACAGCTGAGTGAGGATATTTGAAGATCTCACAGCCTCAGAAAAAGCAGCGACAAATGCGTTCACTGCAGATTCATCTGTATTTTCTCTGGGATTTGAGGCACCTATTGGTAAAGCATGAGAGGAAATAAATAGCATATAGATTCAGTTTTGAAAGAAATAGTTAATATATTCTTGAATCGTTTAATATATAACTTTCAGCAGATTTTCAGAAAAGATTGTTTTTAATACAAAAGTAATAACCGTTTTGTATCTTTTTAATTACAATTTAACGAACATTTCTAAGTTGGAAAAAGAAAAAAAAATTCTTTTAAGCATTATTAATAGAACGGATTTTCGAAAAATAATTCAAGCCTGTAATTTGATATGAAACAACATAAATTTAATAACTTACGGACATAATTTTACTGTTTTAATTTTTCAGTCAATTTTAATTTAAAGATACAAAACTCGGGGTTTTTCTACTATTAAGATCAAAATGTTTCTAGATGTGTCTATATCAATTTATTACAGATATTTGCTACATTTTTACCTCATTTATCTTCAGAGAATAGTCTTCCTGCTTTTATACACTTGTCAAATTTCATATATTTGTTCAAATAATCATATTACTGAGTAAAACACTCAGGAAAGGAAAACCTTTTTGAAATGATCTTTCAGCTGCTTTTTCACATTTTCTACCATCCATTCTGAATTAACAAAACAGTTTCCTTTACATTCCATTTTTAGCCGTGGAAGTACAAGAATTATATTTCAAGACACATGGCATCATTAAAGTAAATTGTTGCTATCATTGGGTGCTGCCATCTATTTAACGGATCAGAAAAACATTTAACATTGGTTCATAAGTTAGCTCAGATTTGGCTGCTGTACTTGCTAGCAGAACAAAATTCAATTGCTGCAGCCTCGAGCTGTTAACATCAAAGATACCTGTATGGTCTCATTTTAATCCGAGACTAACAACATACAAAACGTTGAGTGGCTTCCTGTGAATCTCTTTAAAAGAAGGTAAGAGGATCTGATTGACCAAAAAAGTTATGGCGACGAATTATTGAGATGCGAAAGGCGTCATGAAGACGAATATATGAATAACTGAGAATTACACTGCTTGGAATTCTCTAAGAACTTATTGAACGACACTCGTGTATATATATATATATATATATATATATATATATATATATATATATAAAGAGAGAGGTAAAATTACAATGAAGCTAATTTGGGAAAATAGGGAGGTTGCTCCATAGCGGTAACATTATGTTTTGAAGGTACTTTTTTTACAATTTGTTAGTGATATGCCTCGGCATTGTCCTGCAGCAAAAATAAATCGTTTCTTTTCCATTTCTTATTCATATTTCGTCTGACTACGTATTGTAGCTTCTTTAGGATATCTATGAAAGTCTCTGTTAGACAAGTGTTTGGCTATCCTCGTGAATAGTTCTTTAAACGCGTTCAACACTATCCCTAAGGTAGAAGAGGAAAGATGTTTAATCTGAAGCTAATGTTTGTGCGACCTGGACAAAAAAGCTAGCGCCATTCGTTCATAGCATTTTCATTGCGTCCTTACATTATGCTTTCTTCATCATCTGCGAACGTGCATGGGTCATGTTTGTCGAATCGCAACTGGCCCTGTTTTGACCCAGTCGTGGGTGCCCTGAAATTCCTGCCATGTAGAGGGGAAGTTGCACTTTAAATCTGGAGGAATTTCCCATTTCTCCCCTTGGCTTTATGTGGAAGTTTGGAGAGGGAGGTGCATGCTTAGGGGTCATCCTTGTCACTTGATTGAGACTCAAAATCACGAGGTCCATCACCAACAGTCCTCGTATTGACTCTCAGATTTAGTCTTTAAAAGAATTTTCGCATCATATTCATCAGCATCTTAGATAGCGATTCGTCCAGGAAAACACAGAAAGTAGAGTTGACTCTTTTTAAATATGCATTTCAAAATACGATTAAAACATACACCGTTTTTCATAAACGAGTAATAGATTTCACCTACATAAAGAGAAATTGTCAACAGGTAGCGCCTTTCTTAGTAGTGCCGCTAGCCTTAGAAAGAGAAATTATACCTCCAGGGAGTACCTGCTCGGCATTTGGCCACCATTCCGGCACCTTCTGTATATAGTTAGGGATTTCATTTCAAACCGTCTGTTTTTGGTATATGATTTAGTTTCCTCTAAATATTTAATAATAATGAAATATTCATGACTTTTTCAATGCTGTATATATGAAAGTGTTGAGGAGTAATTTCCTATTCACATATAATTTGTTTAAACATTCATTTTTTTATATTTTTATCAAATTAAAAACAATTCTTTAAAATTTTATTTTGATTTGAACAGTATTTATTGATGTTCAGATATTTACAACCATAAGTTTGATTTATCATAACAGTTCGTCTATTATATGATCATTTACATGTTTGTATAAATGAGCAGTCGGAGTGGCCTGCTTTAGACTTGCTACTGGCCATGACTATTTACAGAGCCACCCATATAGAATTGGACTCATGAATACAGATACTTGTCCTCTTTGTGACCATGGTATGATCATGACTGGAGAACACCTCAGCTTATGTCCTGCTGTCCTCAATGTTTTTAAGTCTTCATTTTTATGTGCTACTGACAACTTTTTAGCTGACTGCTTTTATCGTTCTTCACTGTATTGGGCTGCTCGTTGACTTATGACTGAAAGGTCGGAAACGGGCATAGGATAAATTTTTTTTATATATATTTACGATGTTGTTACAATGACCTAATAAAATTATTGGGAATAATTTTTAATAGTTTCATATTTAGTGTAAATTTAGAAATTCCAATAACAAGTGAAATTTTTGAAAAATGAAACTATCCACAATACTTATTCAACATATTTGAACATATATATTTGTTTCCATGTTTATATAATCAGAAATAATTTTTTAACAATAAATTAATTTTAAGGCTCTTTTCCTATAATATTTAAAATTACTGCTGTTCCATTTAATCGTACAGCAAATGAATCTTAAAGAACAATTCCTTATAACATTGATATTGCGCTAATATTGTGTTATTTTACGATATATTTCAACTGATTTTAAAACAGTATCTTCGTTGAAATACATAATGTATTCTTTGTTTCTACAACATGTGAATAATCTAAAAGCCAGTAAAAATTACAAATAATAAACGTATGTATATAATATTTTTAAGTTTAATGCATTATATAAATATTATCAAAATCTGTAATGCATTTGGAAGGAGTTCTTAAGTTAATATACTTACTCAATCAATTTTGAGAATTATTTTCCATTTAATTTTATTTATTTTACTTCCTCTTTACAAATGATTGCTTATTAAATTGAAACAAATCTAATTTCATTATTGACATAAAATCATTAAGTAGCTGCAACACTGAAACACGGTACAATAGCTTTATATCTGAAACAAATGAAAAATAACAAATGATTTATATATATCGCTTACAAATTTGCAGTACAACTTAGTTATGTGTGCTCTTAGGTAACATTAATTAACATTCCGAATGGCAGTGGTAGGTAACTGGTCATGGTCTCAGGCTTACGGATGGCGTTCTTTCCTCCTATTTTGTGATTTGGAGCCCTGATGCCACTAAACATCCGTCGTGTAGCGGAAAAAATGCATGTAAAATCTGAACGACGCTCCAGGTTTTCCCTTCGGTATGGTGAGAAAATTCGGAAAGGGAGTTCTTATGAGTTCTTCATTTGACCGAGGCTCAAAATGAAATGATGGCACCATTTAGAGTGTTGAGTCTCAGTGTGACTTATATAAGCAATTAATGGCCATCCGTAACCAAATAATCGATAAATTTCTGTTTTTTTTGTATCATTTTAAGAGTAAATAAAAGCGGTTCGAGGTGTTTGAATACGTTACCTTTTACTGTTAAAAAATCGTAGTTTTATATTAATTGTCTAATTATTTGCATTCTTTTTTATAGAGCTGTAGAAAAGAAACTCATTATAATGTCTGACAAACATAATGTGATTCTGCAAGAGCTGTTGAGAAACCTTTGAAATCTGACTTAAACTTATTGAATTTAAGATTCTTTGCAATCATTTGAACGCAGGGGGCAATACTTAACAAATTCGTAGATGGTTTCCCTTACATGCGGATATTCCTATTAAAAGCAGCTGGACCCATGCGAATGATCTAGCGACAAATCCGTTTCCCAAGAACTTTGAGGTTATGTCTTGATTTTATAGAGTCTGTTTTACTGAAAACTAAACACACTTCTGCACCAGATATATAGTTTGCCTTTCTCAGTGGGGTGATCAGCAACCAAAGAATAAGATTATTATTTCCGCTATCCAATCAAAAGAAAAGAAAGCGTCTCAATGTTTTAGGAGAGTCTTCACACATAAAATGTTGGTTAAGTCTCAGAATTTCATATCTCACAAAAATTCTAATGAGAAGGAACATCAGAGATATCCTAGACTTACCACCAGAACGACGAATCGGAGAACATTTTAATAGCCACTTATACCAGAGTGTAATTAGCACCTAAAGTGTTGTATTTGCATATGAACGGAACAAGCATTGTATCCTATTACAAATATTATCTGCAGAATATAAATTAAATAATTTAAATTACTGTAAATAACACTCTCTAGGCATCCGGCCTTTTAGGGAAACAAGTGTACAAACAATATGACATAAAATTGTTCCTCTTAACTTTGAAACAAAGAAATCAGATCGCATGTACGGAAACCAGAAAAAACAATAAAACACAACTCATACACTGCACGTGCGTATGAGGTTTTTAGGGTTGTTTTGTAAATATAGAAGAATTAACGAAATGCTTGTTTCTATAAATCATTTCATAAATTTGGGATTCGTCTGATAGTCCAAAAATACAATATCAAAACATGTTGTGAGCCATTTTTCCACCATTGGTCATTTTTGGTCCCAGTTTTCTTTTTAGTTTCATTCGGCCCGTATAATCACCTATGGACATTACACATGTATATTTTTTTTGGTGCCGTGTTCTCACAAGTAGTCATGTTCTAAAGGATTTTGGATGTTTTAGCTGATTACTTGGTCTTATGTCACATCATACCAGGATGGCAGATTAAATGTTTTCACATTTTTTCCCTTGGCACCTCAGAACATAGAAGGAAAAGAAATCCAAAATAGACTTAAAGTAAAACAAATATGCAAAAGCCAACAGGAGATTGATCATCAAACATAATTTTAACAAAAATCTTCTAAAATAATTTCTCCAACAAGTATGAATTGCGCAAAAGCGCTTATTTAACGTGTTAAGAATATGCTAAAAATATAAACTTTTAATTAGTAACTGAATGATATCAAAAATACACAAGTATTAAGTAAGCAATACATTATTTATACAACTCAGTGAAGTAATGTTGTACGAGTTTTTCTCTTAAATAAGCTTGTACATTTAAATTTAATGAGCTTGTAAATTTCAATTAAAGAAAAACGGAATGAAAAGGGAAGATATTTCTTTTTCTTTTACGTTTCTTCAATTGGAGTCTTGAACTTATTGACTATTTAATTAAACTTTAAGATAGCTGTAGAGTTAAATAACGAAGGAAATACGTCATAAATAGAATACGAAGCATAAAACGCGCATGCATTTCAGAAATGGAGAATTCTAGTTTCGAATATTTTTAATGAAATCACCAAATTATTTAGGATTATACCATATGAGTTTTAACTGAAATAATCGTACTACTTAAGATTTATTAGATATCTAATTAGTTCCATTTTCAGTACTTTCATAATTCGTAAATATTAAATATATATCAAAATATCAACAATATTAGTTTTGACTTACTTTCATCTGTTACAGCTGCCGATCTATCAACAGAAACGTGAAGAATGACCAGGAATACAACTAAGTGCATGATTCTTGCATTCGTCTAGTTCGACAATAACATGTTAAATTTCTTTTTCAGTTTATATATCAAGTTCAGTAGTAACAGGTTTATTACTCGTTGTCTTATTTAAATAAGAATGCGTGTTTTAAGCTCTTTATCAGTAAATGATACGCACATTTGAAATACTCTCACCACAACCGTATTACTGTTTCTGCAATAGTAGTTTATGTACGAATATTAGTATTTAACAATTTTAACTGATTCTGTATTAGTTAAAGCTTCCGTCTACCAGCCACTTTGATATCATGAACGTAATGTTAATACTATAGATTTTCTGCTTCCAGCATAAAATTTCTGGACTATTTTATTTACTTAAATTCAAAAGAGAAAAAAAGGCACATGTACATGCGAAAGAGCAAAAAGTAATGAAATAATTACATATTTCCTCCGTTTTTTAATAACATTTTCACTTTTGTTTTAGTGAATAGTTATTTGATTTTTCGGTCTGAAAAATATTTTTAGAAATTTTCAGAATTAAAGGTGAAAACGAAATTTTGCAAAACGCTTAATTATTAATTGCTCTTTTACGTAATGTTAATGATATAGATTTTCTACTTTCAGCGTAAAATCTCTGGACTATTTTATCTACTTATATTCAAAAAAAAGTTCCTGTATATGCGAAATGGCAAAAAGTAAGGAAAACATTTCATCTTTCCCCCAATTCGTAAAAAATGTTTTAACTTCTGTTTTGATGATTAATTGTTTAATTTTTTGATCTTAAAATATTTTAAAATATTTTTAGAAATAAAGGAAAAAATGTAATTTTGCAAAATCCTTCATTATTAATTGCTCTTTCGCATGTACTTATTTGCTTTCAAACAGATGTAGTAGTCTAGTATTGACGAAGGAAGAAAAAATTACATTATGAAGGATATGATTAAGGAGGGGAATTTTCTTTGATATTTTTAATGTGCAATAAAAGTTTATATTTTTGTTCAAATGACCCACCGGACATTTGAATATGACCCACCTGATGGAGTGCAATGGGTACACCGGACGTGCCCCATCCGGCTCTCGACCCGAAGATTTGCCAGGCCTGTTTTTAGTTATAAGTATTTTCTAAGCTATTCTTGATATAGAAGAGGACTATTTGATCCATTAACCCTCGCAATCATAGCCGTGACAGAGTAAATATTATTGAACTTCTATATAATGTTAACAAGTATGTCAAGGAAAAATCATTCCAGATAAACATCTAGAAGATTAAAACACGTATTTAATGTGTTTATGTACCTTTCTGTATCTGTGTTGGCAATAAAAATATCCAACAAAGTGTTTTGTCATTCTGGCAAATATAAAATTAAATTCGAGTGAAATACTTTAATTTAATATAACATTCTTGCTTTGATAGCACTGCACAAAAAAAAAAAAAAAAAAAAAAAAAAAAACTTAATGTTGTGCAATAACAGTTAAAAGATGCTGAGATAAATCTACACTAGCCACACGCTTACGCTTGTTAATTTCACTAGCCCTTAAAGTACGCCTGCTCGGTTTCGAGGAAATATTACAATATAGTATGCTATATACTGTTGTAATATTTTATAAGAGTGATATGTAATCCATTAGAATATAAGAAACACAAGCATTGAAATGAAAAATTACAATTAGGTTAAAACCTGGAAGAAACTGTGAGCAATACGGGAACTGGAAGTCAAGGTCATCAATTCGAGTTCCAACGAAAAATTCCGAAACGATACGGCTGGACAGGTTCCAGCTTATCAAATATGCCACACCATTGAAAGCCGGATTTTTCCTTTGACTACTTATCCCAGGATTTCCACTTGTACCTAAAATTGATATTTCTGATCTAAATCAATAATCAAATAATCTTTGAAACCAAATTTTGCTACGTTTTAACTCCTAAATATACAAGGGGTGGACAAAAATATGGAAACACCTTGTAAAATGCATGTTTGAAAAGAAAGATTGATTTTGATGAAATATGTAGGTGGCGCTGGCGTTTTTGACTACTAACGCCACCTATACAACTTCGTAAATGTGCTAAACAGTTCAGTTGTTGTCGGAGTACTGTTATGTGAGGTTGTCATTGCATTATGTCAGAGTTAACAGACTTCGAACGTGGGCAAATTGTTGGAGCACGTATGGTAGGTGCTTCCGTAAGCAAGGTAGCCGAGGTGTTTAGTGTTTCAAGAGGTACTGTATCGAAGATTTATTCCGCATATTTGAAAAGCGGAAAAACATCATCTGCTAAATCACAGCGCGGACGAAAGTGTGTGCTGAGTGATCGTGACAGACGATCATTAAGGGCAATTGTGACGAAAAATAAGAAGACCACAGCTGCAAAAGTTACTGCTGAAATGAATGTTGTGTTACAGAACCCTGTGAGTACCAAAACAATTAGAAGGGAGCTTCATAAACAGGGAATTTCTGGCCGTGCTGCAATTGAGAAGCCACTCATCAGTGATGCTAATGCCCGTAACAGGAAAAGGTGGTGTTTAAGTCATAAAGCCTGGACTATAGGGCAGTGGAAGCGTGTAATATGGTCTGACGAGTCTTCTTTCACATTGTTTCCCACTTCTGGCCGAGTTTACGTCTGGAGAACGCCATCTCAAGCCTATAATACAGACTGCTTGTTGCCAAGAGTGAAACATGGCGGGGGTTCTGTTATGGTTTGGGCAGCCATATCGTGGTTCTCTGCTGGCCCCATGATAACTGTGTCAGGGCACATGACTGCCAAGACTTATGTGAACATTTTGGCAGATCAAGTTCATCCCATGGTACAAACTTTGTTCTCCGATGGTGATGGTGTCTTCCAAGACGACAAAGCCCCTGTTCACACAGCTCACATTGTCCAGGACTGGTTTTCTGAGCACGAGGAGGATTTGTCCCATCTCCCCTGGCCACCACAGTCACCAGACCCGAATATTATCGAACCTTTGTGGTCTACATTGGAACGGAAAGTGCGTTCTCGTTATCCACCGCCAACATCGGTATCTGAACTTGCCACCGTTTTGCAGGAAGAATGGTATAATATTCCCTTGGCACACATACAGGAACTGTATTTATCCATTCCGAGATGACAGCAAGCTGTTTTGGATACCAACGGGTTTCCTACACCATATTAAGCTAAGAAACATGTTTTTTAAAAGGTGTTTCCATATTTTTGTCCAACCCCTGTATGTAAGTGTGATGAACTCGCGAGTTATTACCTTCTATTTTTAAATTTCTACTATTAGCTCTCTCTCTCTCTATATATATATATATCTTGTTCAAATTTTCAATTGTTAATAAAATACTCTTTATTCATCTACTCAAGTTCAAATACATTTTTTTAAACTTGTAGTGACTGACACTTGATGTTAATACTGTTTTTTGAAATATTAATTCATTTAATTAAATTTAATTAGTAAAAATGTAATTTTGTCGAACCGCTTGGCGCGATTTCAAAAATTGCGAAACTTGAAGATTTTTTTTTTTTGTCTGAACATTAAGCCCGAGAAGCGGACCAGGGTAGCCACATTTGGCAAAATACCGCCAAATAATTCCTGTCGCCAAGGCTGGTTGGATTAAACCTCATTCCAACCATTTAATGTAACGGATGAATTAAGAAACAAGCCAATGTTTCTACTATGTCATTTGTCTTACAATAGCAAATTTGGTGAAGCGTCGGGTAGAATCTTCATGTCTTTGGATCGAATCTCGTCGAAGCATAAAATGTTTTTATTTGATTTTCAAATAATTAATTTTAGTTTTATATGGGAGAAAAACATTTCTCTTATGTAAGATATTTAGCAGAATATAAATTTAGGAATAAATAGTGTCAGTGACGAAGCTTGTAGAAAAAATTTCTTTTTCCTCTTAATATTGTGATTCCGTCATATGTATATACATATTTATATATTAATTGTAATTATTTAATAAAAAGTAACTAAAATAAAAATTTTCTTTGTTGACTTAAGTAGGAATTGACTTATAAAAAGAATTTTAAATTAGTTGTTCTTTTTAACCTCTTTTCTCTTTTTCGATACATTTTATTTTTAACACAAAGCCAAATTTTCCAACCACCTTTCATTCGCTTATTAACTGTCACCTTCACTTTACAAAATCGTGGTTGAGGTGCTGTCATCCCAAGCTTCTATTAATTGATACCTAAGCAGAATTTTGAGATTTTCCCGTTATACTGGGTAAATAAAGGGAAGCTGGTCGTTCCCAGGTCTTTTTCAGCCTTACTGCTAGCTGTGTATTATGCGCCGATATACCATGCTCTCCAAATCCTGTTGAACTCCACCGAAATAAAGACCTTTAAGCTAAAACGGATTGCTTATTTTCGTTTTGTCGCTCAACTTTTGGTAAGACGTTTCATTTAGATTTAAAGTGTATTATAAAAAATTCGTAAATTTTGAAACTTTTTGTTAAACAGTTAGAAGGTTCAAGAGCTCTTAATGGTTTTTTTCTTGAATACTTTGATTTTTTCTCGAACTTAATTAAATAGAATTAAATCAACAAGGTAATTTTAACAAAAGTCTCAACAACTTATTTTCATACTTTATTACATGAAACTGAGAATTGTAATCAGAATAAGCGATTCACAATAGAATACTACTTTTAATTTACAAAGTGTTACACTTCAACTTAACACATCACATAATGTTTAAAAAATGCAATAATTAGTAGATCCATATTCTATAGCTTCAAACAGAAATACAATTCCATAAGTGAGTGTCAACTTCCATGCCTTTTCAGGAGTCATCGGAGTAACAAAAGATGAGAAATTAGAAAGTCCTTCAAAAATAGCCACACATTTAGAATCTGGTTGGCTATAACCGTAACGTTTAGCGCTCTTTTCCAGCATCTTGGCATATTCCGTACCAAGAAGTTCAGCATTTTCTCGATTGAGGATTTCAACAGAGAAGAGGAAGCGAGCAGCTATGTTACCATAAACCCTACTCATAGTACTCAAGGGTAAGTTGGGGAAATTTTGGGCAACGGGTCGAGTTGCGAATTCAGCAGCAATTCTTCCATTAAGAACCCCCATTTTCAATAGCCAAGACAGGCAGTACCTGCAATCATTATACAATGAGATTTAAAGAAAAAAATTTCATAAACATAATATATTTATTAAAATTACTGTATAACAGAACAAATACATCAATACTGCATTTCAATAGTTATTACTACGTGTAACACTATTTGGTTCGTGATCAGCGTCGAAAACATACCTTAAACATATACCTTGGCACTAAAGACTCGTCTTGTAGCGAGACTGATGCACGCTAAATATGTCGAGGCTCAGTGTCGTCAAGTTAGGATGGTGTGAAAGCTCTGACAGGGGAGTACGTAGTCAATTGTCATGTTTGTCTCTAGACCAGGATTCAAAATTATGTGGTTAATCTCCCAAATCCGTATGTTTCTTCTAAGTGTGACATTAATAAACTTTCAATCAATATCAGCATATAGTTTGTGTGTGTATATATATATAGTAAAGAAACGTTAATGCACCGCAAAAATATTTTTTATCAAAGCAATTAATTTAAACTAATTGCATAAAGTATAGTCGTGTTAAAATACACGATCTTAATTTCTATTAAAACACTGCAATGCCAAAAAGCATGGGATGCCCTCTAATATCGTGAAGAGCTCTTTTTGCCTGGGGAAGTGCAGTAACTTGACGTGGCACTGCTTCAACAATTCATCAGTAGCTCCTTAAAGAAATGTTCAGTCAAGCTGCCTCTCCAACCATTCAAAATTCATTAAGTGTTGCCAGTGTAGGATTTTGAGTTTGAACTGATATTTCGAAAATGTGTCATTCATCAGCGATGGGAATTCATGTTTGGCGATCATTCATTAATGCCTAAATCATTTGCTGGAACTGTCCTGAAAGTTTCAGAAGTCCATTGCAAAGGAATTCAGCCTAATGATATGATGCATTGAAATTTTCGAAATTTCCATCGTTTTTTTGAGAACTAAAGTCTATTAATGGTTTCAAACCGTTGGACATAATCATTTCGTATCAATAGTTGGTTACGTTTGACCAGAGGATCCAGTAAGTGCCACGTAAAAACTATCTACATCATTATGATGTCAACTTGAACAGTGTCTTGTGGACAACTTAGATACATGGTCTCGAGGGTATGCTTCCCATTCGAGCCCTGCCATCATGTCTACTCATTTGGTATAATGACTCCTCTGACCAAGTAAAATTTTTCCAGTTATCGAAGATCCATTCAATATGTTTACGAGCCCAGCACAGGCTCTACAGCCGATGACGTGTTGTTAATGAAGGCACTCGAGTTGGTCTTCTGCCACCATATCCCATCAATATCAAATTTCGCTGCATTGTCCTTATTTATTTATTTTTTAACATTTACCGTTCGTCCCACGTTCATTGTTTCGATTATTTAACTCAGTGTTGCTTGTTTGTAACTCTGCTTTCTTAATGAAGAAACCCTTAATATCAGTCATTAAATAGACACAGTCGGCCAATGCTCTGTCTATGATATAAGGTTATATTTGAAATTATAAATTCCCGGAACGCTCCTGACACTATTGTTGGAGGAATTTTGAATTCCAAATAATTTCTCAGATATAATGTTCCATGCATCGAGAACTCAAAGAGCATTCTGTGTTTAAAGTCTTATTACATGTAGTGTGGCCATAACCACGTTAGAAAACCTTTTCCTGGAATTACCTGATTCATACGAAATTCCTGATTATGCCCTTTACATTTATACATTTATTTCGTGATGCTACTCCCATCTGTTTATTTGTATATTGCTAACCCATGTTTGTGATACTTAATTCAAAAAGGGCTATTAACACTACCCACTATGCACTAGATTTAGCTGGCTGTGTTTATGGATGGTGCCTTTGAACTGTCCATGCTCTCCTTGTAATGTGCGGAGTTTTGTTTTGATTACTGTTCGATGTTCTCTATCAGATGTTATTAATCACGATCAGGGCACCGTAGAGGCAGCCCTGATCATTATTTGTCTTAGAGGCTTGTATCTTTTTCTATTAAAGTCTTAAGTAATTTTATTATGCTATTCTTTTCTCCAAACTAGGACTTTCCACAAGGCTGATTTCTTTCTCCTTTGATCTTGCGTTTAGACTATTTTTTTCAGAAAACCTGAAATATCACGAATTTCTAGTTTATTTTATCCGCCATACGTAGCAAATTACGACGCACACATTCATGTGTAATCACACTGACTGTTACCGACTACTAGTTGTTGGCGTACTCTTCTAAATGGGTACCTATACGCCGGAATAGGACAACTCATATGTGAGCTATGGATTTGCTCCTCATAGGAAAATAAAAGATTATAACACAGTCACGTAGTTATTGTATGTAAAACATATCTCTTACTTGTAAAGAAATTGTGCATACTGCTGACCCGTTGTCTGACTGAGATCAAGTAGCTGAGTGAGAGCCATTGAAGATTCCACGTTTTGAACGAAGGCACCTACGAAAGATTCGGCGGCTGGCCCTACTGTGATTGATACAGCATTAGTAATGTTCGATGCAATTGGAGGTAAGTGATCAGGGGGTGCAAAAGGCATGTTAGGTGGTTCAAAAGACCTGTCTGAAAATGAAAAGAAAAATATCTGAAAGCTTATAATATTATTTATTCGATGCCGTACTAGAATGTTTTTTAATCAGTACTACACGAAGAGAAACTGGCGATTTATCGTTTTGAATTTCACTCAAGTAATTCGTATAGATGATGAATCTGAGCTGGTAACCCCTTTCCAGACATTTGTACTATGTTAAATGAGGAAAATCAACGTTTTTTTATTATTTAACTATGACTAATAATCTTTATTGCTTACTGTGACCTATAGATGAGACAAAAGTTTGATTCCATTACCCTCCATTAAATAACACATGTAAAACAAGTTATTGAAGATTAAATTCTTGTCATACAGAGCGTTTCGAAAATTCATGGGTGAAAATTTAAGAGGTGATAGAAAATGCCTAAAGGAGCGAATTTCATCATACAAATGCATAAGCAGAGAACAAATAATGAACCCCTAAACAGCACTATAATGAAAAGCATAAAGCGTGAGTTTGTTTACTCATCATTTCTACCGTAGATTTTAGAATCTGCGATCTATTCTTTCGTCACTCTACCGCTGAAATCCATGGTAGAAATGACGATCTGTTAGAAAACTCGCCCTTTATACTTTCCATTATAGCACCATTTAGAGATTCGTCGCTCTGCCAAAACATTTAAATGGCGAAATTCGCTTGTTTAGATGTTTTCTATCAACCCTTAAATTTTGGCCCTTGAATTTCGTAACACTCTGTATATCTGGAGTAACTAGTTATTTATATAAATGTATCATAACATCTGTTCCTATTCTCGGTTACTTCTGAACTCATCGAGACTTTCTTTCCGAATGTCGATTTTAGACATTCTGAAAGAATAGAGGATTTCTGACATAGTGAAAAATCTGAAGGAAAACGTTATACATTATCTTATCTTCTACAACCACTAGCGATGGACTTGACAGTAAGGTTAGTTTCATAGGACTAATAACTTCTCATGCATGGTATCAAAACGTACAAATTTGGTGGGGAAACTCTTTTACAGATATCAGGCTTCTTGATCTTTCGCGTTTCTCATAAAGGGGACTGTATCAAACATTCATTTTTTCTAAAAAAAAACATCAGTTAAATAAATATTTGGATTTCATTAGATTATGTCGAATGAGACAAAATGAACAAAGTAATAAATAGGCTTTAGAGCTGTTACTTGAAGAAACTATTCAAAGAAATTTCTTCGATTCTTACTAACACACACAATAATAATGATATGAGCCTCTCAAATAATAACCTCATAAATGAATTATCTTGCCTATCACCAATATCCCTCGTATTGCTTCTAAGTAAGACTTTCAGAAATATCCAATAAACAATAGACATATTTCTCCAATTATTTATATAATAGTCCCTCGTTTTAGGGAATTTTTTCCTAAATTCTAATCTGTAATAAAGCTTTCCTTTTCCCGTCTAATTTTAAAATCAATTGCGAATGCTTTGTTAATTGTTTATATATCACTGTGTAAATAAGTAATTCATTTCATTGGAATCTTAGCCATCTAATATTGACAGAAATTAAAACCTTTGCTATTAATTCTAATCACAGATTGGTTAAAAATATGGCAATCTTTAAGTTATCTGAAACAACTTGAATATGGCTTTACTAGATTACAAATAAATTGATTCGACCTTCCATTCTGAGAAATAGTTCCCTCAACCTTGGTATAGATAAGAAAATTCTAAAACATTTAATTTAATTTTACTTTCGTTTAATATTTATATCATTCATAAATATACTAAATTATAATAGTTTATAAATAATTGTCTTACCGACAGAATTTCCAGTGGCAAGCGCAGCATCTGCAGAAAAATTAACAAAAATACGAAAAACAATCAGAATAACTTCCAGGAAATTTACTTTTCTCGTGCGTAACATTTTATTAACATTTAGTAAATTGTTCTTCTGTTGCAAACCGCAAACAAAGCGGTACGAATTTCATGAAATTCTTCAATGTTTCAAATGACAGCAACGTGTTTTCAAAAATCGCTTAGCTAATAAAACGCAGTAATTTCAATCCGCTGGTTCGCAAAATAAACACCCCAATGCCTATAAGGAATTCGCGTAAATGTATGTGTGAGATGTAAATGCGAAATACAGCTTGCGTTCACAGAGTTAGATTTTATGAAAATACATTAAAGTTTATTAAATATCTTTTTAGAGTTTATTGATTCACAAGAATTACATATCAGCGTTGCTGAGAAGAAATAAGTTATACAATGAGTGTAATTTTTTTTTTACTTTGGTAGCATGAAGCATGCTAATGAAATGTATTTTCCTTATTTATTGTTTCATAGTTATTACAGATCGTTGTTGTTATGAAGTAATACATAATGAAAGAGTAACAATTTCCTCATGACAACATGAAACAGGTTTGTGAGTAATATTTTTATTATTTTTGGTTTTGTAAGCATTACAGACCACTGCTGTCTGGAAGGGATTGGTAATAAAATGAGTGTAAAAGAGTTATTATTTTTGTTGTTTTTCTAACGACATGAAATAGGTTTTGTGCTGTCAAACATTTAAGACGGCAATGGGAACTTCACAAATTCTAATGTCGGAGAGCGTGTTAAGTCAAATTGACTTATTAATTATTTGGCACAATTTAAAACACTGTTAAATTACATAATGATTTTATTTTTTTAAGTAAAATACGTACTTTAATTCTTAGTTTCAAGAAGATAAACCAAAATATAATTGTTATTTTAATTATATTTGTATGAAATATATGAATATACATAAACAAAAGAAGTGAAAACGTAACAATATTTTAATCACTACATTATAGACAAAATCTAAGTGTAAAATATAACTGCCTTCGTCTAATGGTAAAGAACTTGAACACATTTTATAACAAAAAATTATTCACATTTTCACGAGCATTTGCGAAATTGTCACACGCACATACCTTTATGAAACAATTTCCTAAAATTTAGAAACATTCCAAAAAACTTACCATTTCTTACTTAAACCTACTAAAAGCTCAAAATCAAAACCACAGTATAGGACACAAAATATGAAACACTTTTTATGACAGAAATTAAGAAAGAAAGTTGATTAAAATCGAAATGAATTATATTGTAATTTACTCTACTTTGTAAAAGGTGGCTAAGTCAGAATGTTAACGTTTCAGAGTTTTATAATCGGAAAAGTGTTCAAATTTCGGGTCCTGTTCCTTAACATTTAGCGAAAACAGCTTTGAACAAACATAGCAGAATCACGTCCTGCATTTACTCTTCGATTTATTATCCTCATAGTCAATGCAGCGGCCTCTTTGTGGAAGAAATATGATTAACCGTTTCCGGAGGCTCGTATTTCACTAACTTATGTATCTTCAGTTGTGCCCCCTTAAATAAGAATTTATCAATGTCTCGAGTCATTAAGTATTCTTTGGTTTGGATTTTCTTTCAATTAGTTTCTTGATGCTTGTGAGGCACTGGCACCCTCTAGTTGAGTAGAGTTTGTCAGCGCCTGTGGCAGAAACTAGGTAATTTCCGAAGGCGAAACACGCCTTGCAGAGCGTTAAGCTCTCTGAGTGACTAAAGTCCATTCTATACTTTCTTTATGTGTTTTGTGTATGTTTCATATTTGCCAAGTGTTGACCTGAAATAACATGATTAAGAAATGAATGTTCGTATTTAAATGACACCATAAAAGAACCCGCTCTTATAATTTGGTGTCGCGAATTGGACTGATGTCGTTACGAGAATATAAGTAAATAGAAACTTTCGTGTGTCAAAAAAGTAAATTTCTCCTTTGGAATCTGTATACCGCAAAAGTATACGAATACTGCTCAAAGTAGACATTTTTTTTTTTGTTATTTGAATATGGAGGGGGAAAAACTTTTAACTAAGAAAAGAGGTTAATTGAGAACTTCTTTTACAAATAGCATACACAAAGCCGGAGATGAGATTGAAATTGTTGACAACTTTACTGTTCTCGAAGATTCTTTAACTTTAATCATAGAAAAAGAAAAAGGCTTTTACAAGCAAGATGAAGAAATTGAAAATTAACTTGATGATGAGTCAAAACTACAAACCCAACTCGAAAACACCGTGATATATAAAGATAAAATAACTTTATCGAAATCGAAATTAAATAGAATTTAAAAAATAGACAGGAAACTATTGAAACCAAAACAGATCTTTAAACAATTGAAGCGTCGGGAAAGAAAGAAAACCAGCAAGTGCGACTTACGAAATTAGAAATTTCTAAATTTTATTGAGATGTTTGTCAATGGATTAGTTTATAGCAATTCACAATAATAGATCACTTCTGAATGTGGAGAAATTTAATTATTTAAAAACATGCTTAGGTGGAGCTGCCGCTAATGCGATAGAAGGTTTTTCAATTTCAGATACTAATTCTGAGATTGCTACAGATATTTTAAGTACTACGTTTGGCAGTCATAACATTATTATAAATACACATATGCAAAAACTTCTTAATATTTCTGATGTTTCACGATCTAATGATATTCTTAGATTAAGAAAGCTCTTCGATGAAATTGAAATACAAATCCGATGTTTATGTTCTTGAAATGTGAAACCAGAATCGTATAAAATTATGTTAATCCCTATATTATTCAGAGTCATTACAAATAATTTAGTTTTTGAATACAGTCGTAATAACGGTGGTCAATCATACTTTGATATTAATACATTTTTGGATTTCCTCAAAAATGAAAAATGATCTCTTGAAAGAGCTAATGTGCTTAATTGTAATGATAGATTTCCAGCCTGTGATCAAAAATGAAATTACAGTCATTCTAAATCATTCCACAAAAACTTAAATCGTTATCCACCCATGCACAACGATACCGAACAAAGGTCAATCGATGTCTCATCATCTGCAGTGGTCTGTAAAAGTAGCTGATTTTGCGATTCGGGAAAGCATGAATCATCGGAGTATTTCAATACCAATATTTCTGTGAAAAAACAAAAATTAAACGTCAGGGTAGATGCTTTATTTGTTTTGACAGAAAACACTTAGCTAAGGATTTTGTAAGAATAAACTGAATTGTGAAATATGCCATAGTAGGAATCCTAATATATTATGTACTTAAAAAAAAAGATCTTGGAAATTAATGAACAATAAAAAAAAGAAAAGAAAATCATTCGCAACAGATGTTTAATGCGGTTTATCGAAAATACCGGATAAAAATAAAACTTGTTTAGATTCCTTAATCACTAATCAAGTAGAATGCAATAATTAAACATTAACTGCTGTTGTGGATACTGCAACCCAATTAACTATAATTAAAACCAGTATGGTACATGAAAACTATAAGAATCCGCGCGGAAAAGTTATTGTAAAATTTGCTTTTGGGCATAAGGTCACTGCACCATTGATAAATGTGAATTTAGTAATTATAAATTCCAAGTCTATTGTTGTATATACACCTGTTACAATCATGTGTGCAATGATAGATAATTAAGTGTATGATATTTTTTTAAGTTTGAGTACTTATAATGATTTGATTGCAACTAAATATCATTTTGAAAGTTATGTAAATAATCTTAGTGTTGATGAAATACAATTATCTCATAAGTACATTTCTGTCAATCCTGTAGAGAATACGATAGTTAATATAAACCTTAATTCTATTCAAGATAGCACGATACTTATGCACAGTGCCATTGATTCTATAAATAATTTAAGTAGTGCTGATATGGACAGTGGTAATGTCAACAACGATTTAGTTTCAGATTCAAATAAATTTAAATTTGAACAAGAAAATAATGACAGCCTATCGAAATGTTAGCAAGTGCCAAGAATTCTTCAAATGGATTTATGATTCAGAATAAGTTTCAATATCATAAAGATACGATTTTAGATGAACCCGTCTGTCAGATAGCTGTTCCTCGTGAGCGTAGAGATCAGTTATTAGAACTTGCACATTCCAATGAATGAGGTGGACACCTGCGGAAAAAGAAAACTTTAGAACGGTTAAGATATTCATTTTCTTCTGGCCCAACATGAAAAAGGATGTGCAAAATTTTACAACACTTGAGTTTCATGCCAGTTACAAGTTAAGAAGAAACCATCTGATGAAATTCCCATAACTCCAGTAACCCAACCTAATGAGCCTTTCCAAATTATAAATGTTGATATAATAGGCCCCATCGATCCTAGTAGTAGGGGATACAAATTTATTCTGTGCGCAATAGATCAGTGCACTAGGTGGCCTGAAGACCTCTGTCTAAAGAAAATAACAGCAAATTGAACTTGCGATACATTGGTACAGATATTTTCAAGAACTGGTATACCAAAAATAATTGCTACTGATCAAAGCACTAACTTTACATTCAGTATCACAAAAGAATTTATTAAAATAACAGGGTCTCCCCCTAGGGTTTCTGCTCCAGGACACCTACAATCCAATGGTCTCGTCAAAAGATGGAATCGTGTATTGGACAATATGATACATCATGTTATGAGGGAAATCCCTAACGATTTGGATAAGAGTATACCTTTTTTGTTATGGGCTTATTGGGAAGTGCCTAATCGAACAGGAGTTAGTCCATTTCAGATGTTAAATGGACGATGTCCTTCTGGTCCCTTATCGATTCTGAAGTACTTTCGGACTGAAAATATTCCTATACTGATCGGCCAGTTAAAATCTGTTACGAATTATCTCAATGATCTGAGGATCAAACTTCAACTTGTTGCCAAGTAGGCTGGTATTGTTTCTTCTACTAACCAAGTGAACTATATCTATTACCATAATTGTTGCAAAAAGTATGAAATTTTCGAAATAGGTGATAAAGTTATTGTTCTTTCACCTGATAGTACACATAAAATGTACTCGAGATGGACATCTCATTGCACCATCGTAGAAAAGCAAAGTTCACACAGTTTTATAGATGCCTGATAATAGTGTAAAACACATCCATGTGAACAAAATTAGAAAACTTATTATTGAAACTAACAACACCGGAGACATTTATGAGACTGATATTGACTTCGTTAATATCGAAAGCACACCTGTAACAAAACGTACCCCAACCGACGATGAAAGAACATTTGAATTCTTCTGATCTGAATTATGGAAAAAAAATGATCTGTTATTGATTTATTAATTAAGAACCGAGCAATAATATCATGAAACCCCTAAAATAGCTAGAATCGGTAAACATTAAATCAAACTGATAGCAAATAGTAAACCTAAACTGCAACTACCCTATCGGATTAGTGAAATTTTAAAAGAAGGAGTAGACAGAGAAATAGATTATTTCCTAACTTTAGATTTAATTGAACTCTCTGAAAGTTAATATGGTCACCCGGTAGTATATGTGTCAAAGAAAAAATGTAAAATAAGATTATGCGTGGATTTCCGTTATTTGAATTATGAGACAGAACCAGATGCTTTTCCTATGCCGAACTTTACTGATTTGATTTATCGAGTAGCAGGCTCTAAATTTATAACATTGTTCGATCTTTTGAAGGGATACTGGAAAATCAGAATGAGTTCTGAATCAAAACAACTAACTTCAATCGTCACTCATAGAGGACAATACTCTTTCAGAGATATGCCTTTTGGTCTGAAGAACGCAGCTGCTACATTCCAACGTACCATTAATCAACTCTTAACACAACATAGAGCGTATGCCGAAGCGTACATTGAAGACATAGTAATATTTTCAAGTAGCTGGAAAGGTCATTTAAGACATCTTGAAACTGTTTTATGTATCTTAAATGTAGCTAATTTTACCTTTAAACTTCAAAAGTGCAGTTTTGGTGAACCTCAAGTGAAACTTCTCGGTACATGTTGTAGTTTCTGGCAAACATTCACCTGATCCTGAAAAATACTTGTAATCAAGAATCTTTTACCTCCCAAGACAAAGAAAGGTGTAAGAAGTCTTCTAGCTCTTCTGTCAAACTATCGATCCTAAATGCCGAAATTTGCTGAAATAACGCTTCTTTTGATGGAGTTCACAAGAAATAAAGCTCCGTGTGGCATCAACTGGACTAAAATGTATAAGGACTCCTTTGGAAAACTTAAGAAAGATATTTATGAAGCTCCCTATTGCATTGCACCAAATTTCCAAGTACATTTACTATCTTCACAGACGCTTCCACATATGCAGTAGGTGCCTGTTTTGCTCAAGTTGATGAAAACGAAAATGAAAGGCCTTTTGCTTTCTCAAGTAAAAAGTTATTGCAGTCCCAAGAAAAATACGCTATCATAGAGAAAGAAGCTTATGCCATCATCTTTGCGTTGAGAAAATATGAAACTTATATTTATGGATCACAAGTTCAAATAGTTAATGATCACAACCCTTCACATATGTGAAGCGATGTTTACCTCAAAGTGCTGGTCTTCAGAGATGGTCTCTAGCTTTGGAAATATTCAACGTGAGTGTCACCTATTGGCGTGATAAAATTCACTTGAACGCTGAAGCACTGAGGGGACTATAAGGAACTCATTGGACAGTTACCTGAACAATATTGAACTCTTTTCCTGAACATTTAAAAAATACTCAATATTTCTTTGTGCTTGAACTTATGTATTATTAATGTTTTCTTATTTTTCTAGATGCAGTTTTTGTGAATTCCTTAGTACATGTAATTTTTTTCGTAATACCCTCTTGAAAGGAGAGGTGTGATGCACTGGCGCCTTCCAGTTGTGTAGAGTCGCCCCTGTGGCAGAAACAACGTATTAACTCCCGAAGGCGAAACACGCCTTGATGAGCACTAAGCTCACTGAAGGACGTAAGTCCATTTTATACTTTCTTTATGTGTTTTGTGTATGTCTTACATTTGCAAAGCGTTGTCCTGTAATAAAAAAATGATTAAGAAATAAATGCTCGTAATTAAATGACACCATAAAGGGACCTGCTTTTATAATGCTCCAGTTTTGTCTCATCGATATTGTATATGTTACTAACAAACATTCCTTATTTTCTAAAATCTCATGTATTAACTTGACATCTTTAGGATAAGATCATCTTTAGTTCAATCAGTCATGTTTCAAAAATGTTAGTTGACTGGAAGTTTGGAACCACTTCATGCATGTTAACTGGTTCAGATAGACCAAATGTTCCAACTGCCCAGTTAAATCGATTTGTTCTATATTTTATCAATAGAACTTCATGTTTCGTTTTCTTAACCTATATCCGTATTTCTAGAGCATAGTATTGTTATCTGTATACTTTTATAATACACAAAATTTGTATTTGTTAAATGTTTTGTTTTATTGAAAAGTATGCATGAAAAATTCCTAAATTAATTCGCTTTTGATACGTTTTTCTTTAGAATTTGCTATATTTTTGAAGTATCTTTTTCCAATTCATCTATTTTACTTGTGGTTTTATGCTACTTAGTAAAATTAAACTTTTTACAAATAAACTTTAAATGTTCTTACAATTACTGCTGTTCTAATTTTATGAAGAAAAAAGAGAATTAAATAAAAAAAATTGTTGAAGAACTATTTACTTATAGAAAAATAGGAAAATAATAAAGTTGCTTTCTAAATAATCTAAGGATATCACTGTCACAAGCTCTAGGAATAATCCATCCTGGTTTAACAACGTCGTAAAGTTTCAATTATTACTAAAAATAATCGAGATACCAGGACGAAATCTATTCTGCACATTTACTGATACTTAGGTACACATATTTATAAATTGCGGGTTATTCATACTGGTTTGTTTGATTTCAGGAAGCCGCAGATTGAAGTAACCCACTTTATGGAGAAGACAGAATTCCATCTGAAATGACTACCTTCGAAAGTTCAAGAAATGCTAGGAGAAAAGTACGAACGGTAATAATGCAAGGATATTTTAAGAATAATAAACAGAAATAAAGGGAACTTTGAATAAATGACTAAATTATCGAAAAATCTTTTATAATCTTATTTTAAATGAATGGCTAATCTAAATTCGAGTTATTCAAATTTTCAAAATATCACAGTGTACCAAGTCATTCCAATGATCTTCAAAACTTTTAAACTGTATTTTTTCAGCTTTTTTTATTTTTCAGATAGTTTTGCATTTAAATTATTAAGGCTCTTTCTGTAAGTAATATAAAGTTTTCAAATTATAATATGTTTGATAATTCAATGCATGGAATACGGATTTAGTTAAATAGCTATTTCTAAGACATCCACCATATAAAATATAGGTATTTGTTTACTATTTTTCATAGAGTCTGAAATAATTTTATAATACAACTATTAATAACACTAGAACAACTAAACCCACACGCCGAATTGTGGAAATTACTTCTAGGAAATTTAAATAAAAGAATCATTTTGTAATGTTAAAATTTGTAGAAGTAGTAAGAATTTTTTAAAATATTGAAATGTATTGTAAATATTAAAATTTATATTAATTATTTGGATAACAATAATTTTTTTTTCCTGCTGAAATGTATATTTTATATGTAACCAAATATGGTAAATAAATGTTTTTGAATAAATATAAAACTAAGCAAATTTTTTCATAGGGTACTGTGCCCGTTTAAGTTTCTAACGTAAGTATTTTTAGAAATAGTAAAAACTTTACTCTGTTGAGGGATAACAATTAACACTTTACAGAATCGCAAGTTTTCTCATACTCAGGCTTCCTGAAATCAAATGAATTAATTTTAGTAGTTTGAATTTGCAACATTATGTCCACAGGAATCAATTAACATGCAGAATAAATTTTATCTAGATATCTCTGTTATATCTTAATATTAATTAAATATAACTTAATATTAAATATTTTATTAATTCAAAATTCCAATTTCTTAATGGTTTTTACGATACCTTTTCCTACCCTTAAGAGCCCTACATCTCATCTCGAGAGCCATCCTTAAAACATGTTATTTTAGTTGGTTAAAAGAAATTTCAAAAAAGGTAGCAAACTATTAAGATTTGATGCAGTATTTTCCCGGATTGGTGTCATTTTATTTATTATGATGTATTTTTAATTTTGGCAATTAAATTTTTTTTATTCTGAATTCTCACATGCCAATTGCTTCGTTAAGCTTAAATGCAGCACTTATTAAATGAGCAAAAAAGCTAAACTTGGCATATTGCATTTAACCGTTAGTTAAATGCAACGTTATTCAAAATGAATCCTCCAGTTTCAAAATTCCATATTTTCAAAACTGAACTACACAGAATAATAAGTAATGCATTAAAAATGCGGAAGTCTTGTATGCTAAACAATAAGTGGTCCTTGTGTGCTCTTTGTGAAGCTGTTTTTGAAGCTGTTGGGCAGCAACCTTGCTGTTGGGTCTGTCGCAATGGACCATATAATTTGATTTTACACAGCTGCCCTCCTAAGTCACCTGATATATCCCCATGCAATTTCTTCCTTTCGAAGTTTATGAAAGATAAGAGAATGTGCCACCAAAGCCTACAAATTTGTGCGAACTTAAACAACGGATTTTTGCCGTTGTACAATCAATCACCACTGACACTTTACAACGTGTTGGACAGGAGTTTACATTTCAAATCGACATTAAACATGTAGTTAGAAGGAAGTTATGTTCAAAACTTGTAAAACACTCCATTACTTTCCCTTTGCATTTATGTATTACTTATTCTGTGTAATTTACTTATAAAAATATAACATTTTGAAACCGGATGAATCATTCCGAATAACCCTGATGTATAGAAATTGATGAATTATATGCCCCTATTGGTATAATATTTTTTTGTGATGAAACTTCTCTCACCAAGTTTCACTCATGTCAACTGCCATGTTAAGCATAAGTTTCGGCCACATTAAATTGACGAAAAAAGGAGCTTGACTTCAGGGTGTATACTACTTCTTGGAAAATATTTTTTTCTAAATTTAAAAATAATTTTATATAAGCTAGGGAAATTTGCAAATTAAAATCAAATGGAGAAGTTTAATATATACATAAATGTTTTTAATTTATCGAAGGTAATCGTAGATTTTATTTTTTAAAGGAAAACAGAACCGCGATAGAATCTTTTTTCGGTTAGATATTTATAAGAAAAAATTTTCATTCCGCTTACTAAACACAAATTAAAATATGCATTGAAGAAGAAAAAAATTGCATTTTCAAACAAACAATTACTTGGCATTTTATTTAAAAATAATAATAAATAAATGTTTTAAAACTTCTACTACTTCTAGAAATTTTAATATTTTTAAGCAATTTTTATTCAATTTCTTCGAAGGGTTTCTCACAATTCTGTGCCCGAATTTTTGTACAAATATCCTTTATAATTTCACAATTTTTTTCTATCAGACTCTATAAAATATTGTGAAAAAAGGCTATATCCAATTTTGTGTATTTTTTAAACGTAACTATCTATCTAAATTATTATTCCATGCATGGAACTATCAAACATATCCATAACAAACAGAAAAATTTCAAAAGTTTATTACTAACAAATCCTTAGTATTTTAATGACCATCATGAAAAATAAAAAAGCTGAGAAAAAGTAGTTTAAAATTTTGAAGCTAAATTTAATGTGATTTGGTACACTGTTAAAGAAAATTTAAATTATGCGCTAAATAATATAGCTCGAGATATGAAATTTCTGTGCAGTGATTTAGAAAAGCTATACAATTAAAATGAAATAATAAAAAAAATATTATCGATATTTAGGTGACTTTCAGGATATAGTATCCCTTAAAAATGACGAATATTTTAGAATGAAATTTTATAATTAACATACAGGCATAAATGTTTCAAAACTTTTCATTTTTTTCTGGAATTTTTAATATTATTTTGGCTATCACTTAAGTAGCAAAGTACAAATTAATTAATTTGGGCCATAAAAAAGAATGTAATGTTCGAAAAAATTCACCTATGTTATCTTTATGACTAGATATAAGAAATCGTAAAAATTTATTTTAAGAAATAATTTTCATTTCAAAATAAATTCTAATAGGCTCTTATGGCAAAGTTAATCATTCGGATTTCAAACAAGAGGAATTTCAAATTCCCAATTGTATATAAAAATCGCCAGGTCCAAACAGAATATCTTCCATCAAAAAACTATCGCCAAAAATGATCGCCAACTTCCATCCCTTGGCTGGAGTCATTCGAACTGCTGAACTCAAAAAGTTGATGCAACCTAGACCAATGGCGAGGTATTTAGAATCAGTTCTGGTGTTCCAATTACGTTTTGCGCTTTCCATTAACGATTTGGATAATATTGAGGCAAGTTTCTGAGCATTTGATTGGTTGAGAATTTCTTCGGTATACAAAAATCGTCCGTACACATTTCCGTGGGTCCTGATCATGGGATCCAGAGGAAGGTTCGGGAAGTTTTGAGCTATCGGACGAGAAGCAAATTCAGCTGCAATCTCGGGATCATCTGTTTTCCATCGCCTTAACCAATACAAATAGAATCTGAAAGAATTGTAGATAAATTCAGAACAAGAAGATGTCCCGAACTGAAATTGGAATTAAAAGAACATACTTATACGATGAAATACATTTTCTCAAATAAGTGTAGAGCTAAAAATAAGTGAATTGAAACTTAATATTCCGTTGCTTAGTAATTCAAATAACTGAAAATTTTATGCAAATTTCTTAATTGTATTTGTTAAATTTGAATATGAAAAGGGATTGGTTAAAAATAAATATAAGATGCGCGCTAAGTTAATGATATGTTTTCTCGGTAATGATTTTATTCTTGCAAACTTCTTTTTTTTTACTTACCATTAAAATATTGTTTTTGTCGGTAACCCTTAATATAGTTTAATGCTGTTTTTCAAAATTTGCTAAAATCTACAAGCAAGAAACATATATGCCATTTTGAACCATATTATTTTGCCAAAGTCAATCAAATAAAGAGTGCAACGATTTTTTGCAATGTTACGCCTGCGTATTAAAATTTGTAATTAAAAATATCTTATAGTTTCTCCTGGAATGAAACAGAACCCACAATAAAATGATTTATTTATAACTTATAGACTAATGCATTATTCTTAATTTTCATCGTATTCTTAATATATAAGAAAGAATTATATAATAAATATAATTGGAATGAAATTAATTTTTTTTTAAAAAAAACTACTTTAGTAAAAAAAAAAACTTTAATGAAATGTTCTTACATATTAAGTAGTTTGTTAAGCTTATCTGTTTGTTCACATATTCAGCAGTTGATAATTTTTTTATTTAAAATTCTTGAGGCTTACACGAAATAAACGCCTGGCTGCTAACTTCGGATTTTTATAGCCAAATTAATAAGTTTGAGATTTAAGCCTAACATGTCAATTAATATGCATGAAATTTGGTATGAAATTTTCATTCCTCTCACCTCCGTAAATGGCGCTTATCCAAGCATATACTTCCTTAAATCTTTCCTTCAAATATAATTGTCAAATTTGAACAGGAAACTTCAAATCTCAATCGAATACAGTGTGATCAAAAATAATATAATACAACGATTAACTTTTAATTAAAAAAAACTTTTTAATTAAAAAATGTCTTATCATTTTTGATGGATTGAAACCGAATCCACATTAAAATAAGGTATTTTATGACATATAGATTAATGCATTATTCTTAATTTATATCTAAGAAAAAATATATAATTAATAGATTGAAAAATAATGTAAAATGAATGAATGATTAAAACGAAGGCTCCTGATTCTGACATCAAGTTACCCTTTCGAATTTTGATAAACTTGGTTAAAATTCATTAAAGTGATATTACATGTGTAATTAGCATAGAGTAATATTTTTTTCTAATTCAAACTTTATTCCTTTTTCAGTATTTTCTAACTTATAATCAAATCTATTTAGTAAAATAGACTTAAATCACGTCTCTTATTTCAAGAACAAGTTTAACGTCGTGTGGGGCCCTATGCATCAAAAGGATATATGAAATCTCCAGATACAGGAAGGGATACGTAACACTGTGTGAAGTTTCTCTGTCAAATAAAGTCTTATTCTACTGTGTCCTGTTATAGGCTGATTTAAACAGCGCCCTCTATCTTTTAAATATGACACTTCGAGACACATATGATTTGGTAAATAAATGTTTATCTTGATTTCCATTACATCATCCCAATAGAATTTGATCAGTGTTTGGATCAATTTGAATTTTTATTGAAATTTATTTTATTTGAGTTTCACCTATATATTTATGTTCAGTTTGTAAAATATTTATTATTATAAAGTAATTTTGTTGTTATGTCACAGATACCAGCCTCAACTACCAAGTTTTTATCTTGTATTTAGATCAATTTGCATTTCATTTTAACTGTCTTTAATAACTGTAATCTATATATGTGAACCTTTTTCTTGTTCTAAATTTATTGCTATTTCATTTACTACTGTTGCTTCTATTTCATTCATGTTTTACAGAGATATTAATAAAAGAAACCTACTCATAAGTGAATTGGGCAAACTCCAGCCCTGTTGTGTCTCTGAAATCAAATAACTGGGATAGGATCTTTGATGACTTTATGTCTCTGGTTAAGGCAGTGACAAAGGCGGCCACTTCAGGCTCCACAACCGCGGCAGTTGCGTTGTTTGGGTACCGTGCACTCGGAGGTCGAAAGCCCGGAATGACAAAGGATGCCCTTGAAAATATTCCTCCTGGAGGGCCGACGAAACCACCTGGAAGTATTGAAAAGAATTCAAACGCAAAATAGTTTTTAGTGTTATGATGGTCCTCCAAAAATAAAGGATAAAAACTCTGATAGGCTATTCACAGATGATCATAAACCCTAATTTTCGTAATTATATTCTTTGTGAATTTCTCAAGTTCCTCAGAATTAAAGAAATAAATACCCGCGTAAACAATTTATAAGATTATTGGGTTTATTTTTTAAGTGCAGGTATATGATAATAGTCATAAAAGTGTGCATAATTTGACTTCATTTTCACTGTCATTTCTTGGATTCCTAATTGTATATAAATTAACACATCAATAAAGTTTGGGGAGTCCCTTGTGTTATTATAGCACGACAATAAAAATATCGAATAGCATTAGCAATATTTATTATAAACATACATCCAAATCACATTAATTAAATAAACTGTTATGAATGAATCTAGATTAGTATGTTTCATGTAATCAAGAATCAATTCTGCTAAATTCTAATACATAAGTTTGAAAGTCTTTATCTGTTACATCTTTGATCATATCAATCCAAATCCAAGTCGTTTATATATCTCCAAATATTTTCGGGCGTCTTTTTAGGATGTTAAGTGGACGATTCTATAAGCATATTTTCGATAAAAGTTTTTTTCCCTGCTTTACTTTGTTTTTTTTGTTTGCTGCTTTTTCAAACTTTCCTATCCCCATTTCACCATATTTCTGTGTTTTCCAGCTGACGTTAACTTTCGTTCTAAATTTCTTTAGTTCAAAAGATACTCATTTAAGTTTTTTTGGTCAGTTTGGTTTTTTGAAATCGTTAAAAATTGCGACGCCCCATTAGATAACGTTTCAATCCAAATCTAATACAAAATTGAATGTTTGATTGCAGATTAGTTGTTTCTTTATACAAATTAACATTCTTGATCAAATTACCCCGAAATTTTTGAGGATGTTTTAATTATTTAAAAAAGAACTCAAAAAAGAATAATAAATGAACTTTATATAAAATTTTTATTAAAATTCTAGTTAAGACTATTTTTTTAACTTTCTTTACTTCAATAAGTATGATTACTTCTGTACTACGCATAGTTTTCTAACGCATGTTACGTTCACACACATAACAACGTAATCTCTCAATACTTCTGAAGAATTATTCACCATAGTTTTATTTTAAAAATTCAGAATTATGAAGAATGGATACTTCAGACAGTATGCATAAGAAATGAATCCATTTTACATTTGTACTGATATTCTTGTCTTTAATAAAGTTCACACCTGAATGTCATGTATATACATAATGTCAAACTAAAAAAATAACGGATTGCAGAACTTTTTGCATCGAGGATTGAGAATAAATTGGCATTTAAAAAGAGTTTATTTTCCAATTTCCGCTTTGTTGTTTAATGTTATTCCTTTTGTATTAAAAATGCAAGAAAATCATCTAAGATTTATCTGTCAGATTAAGTTCTTATTTGACAAAATAAGTAACACAATAGACAAAAATCCTTAAGAATATTTTTTTTTCAAAAGAAAAGCTAAATTTCATTTTATTTCTTACCTGAGAAGGCCTCTGAAAAAGCCCCTGCAGTCACTCTAAAATCTGTTGAAAATCTCAGAAATGCCAAGACATTTGAGAAGAAATACATTTTCCCTGATAGTGATGCTTCATGCAAGCCTCAATATTGTTTTCCTTTACCATGAAACCCATATTTAGATTTAGCGAATGTTGAATATAAAATATTTTATTACATTGGATTTACTACAAAGAAGTACGTACTTTGCAAATAATTCCAATGATTTTATTTTTCTTTGTTGTAAAATTAGTATTTTCAGAGATACAGTTACTTTTGAAATTTAAATGATAGTTTTAATGTTATAATAAAATTTAGTTTGTGTTTATTCATATTTTAAAATAAAAGGATAAATTTGTTACTGTAGGACACATCTGTAGTCTGGAAATGCAACAGCTGTACTATTTAGGTCACACATCTTTGAAGGTGTGTATACACTTGTCTGCCGAACCGCTTGTGAGTTGTCCGTTGAAATTATTTTAACAACAAAAACAGTCATCCAAGGGAAAGGAAGAACAACTGTGAATCACTTAGATCAAAAGGTGAAATATTCATTGTTTCTGAATGCTCACAAGCTCAATGAAAATCCAACGAGTCACCCGAATCTGAGCTGCTCAATCCCTGAGTTCGGCGAAAGGCCGACAGGGTGTTCGCCAAGAGTGGCTTGCTAGAAGTACTTCTAATTTTTAATAGATTTGTAACATGAGCTGTTCCCAAGTTGTTCTTTTCTCAGGTGTATACGCCCCTTAATGAAAAAAAAAAGCATGGGTTTTAAAAATGGGCAAATGAATGTTAAAACATTTGCTTAAAATCATTTATGTCAGTTTAAAAAAAAACGCTATTTATTTATTCCTGACGAACTGTCTTATGCGCTAAGTGTGCTCAGCTCATAGCATAATCCGCGATTTTTTCATGTGTATCATTTCTCGTTTATACTATTATATATAATCATATTGAAAAAAAATAGGAAAATAATACGAAAATGTCAAATAGAAATAAAATGTTCACAGTTTGGGACATTAGACACCATATCGTAATGTTCTCTTCATATTAGGATTATCTTTAGGATTTTTTGGATTGTGATTGAATTCAAAATTCCTCCCAATAAAATGAAGTGTGACTTATGTAGATTTGATTGAAATTGTGAAATGTAGCGAATAAATTGGATAAATTACATTTATAAAAAACTAGGAAACGAATCATAAAAAGTTAGATTATAGGTGGTAGAATTAGTGAGAGTGATAGAGAATTAAAGTCTGACTTCTTCCATTCGTAGTATAAGGAGTGATGTGACGGATCCTAGGAGAAATAGGAAAATGATTCAGAACTCGAAACAGAAATAAGTATCGGTAATGGAATTGAACACGATTGGTTCAAAAAGATAAGTAAAATTAAATATTAGTAAAATTAAGTTTAGACTCTTTTAATAGTTTAACAGTAGAGAGAGATATATAGATATTGATCTATAAATTTTCAGCAAAGCAAATAGTATATTTGTAACTATTTTCGATTCTCCTTCAACATGAAGGAGATTCATACAGAAAATTATGTTTACTGAAAAAGTATGCACGTATACCAGGTAAAAAGGAATATGCCATCTGAGAATAATAAAAACAATTCACATTCAGATGAGGAATAAGTTTCAATTAAATCCATTTGTTTTTCTTAAAATGAAAATGTTTAATGCTTGTGTCAAGAGTGGAAATACAGCAAGCCATCGAGCATAGTTTAAAGTGTCGGCTCTCTTTACCTTAAACTAACACTTGAGATACTTTTGAGTAATGATGTTTAAAAAATTTAATTTGAACACACATAAAAATGCATTTCTGAAGAAAATAATTGCATTTTCAATTACAAATTTACTTAATTTTGTTTCAAAATATTTCAGCATTTTAAAATTTCTTACTACTTCTACAAATCTGAATATTTTTAACACATTTTTTTTCTCAATTTTTAGTAGTATTTTTCTCAATTTTGCGCATGAATTTCATTGTTAATGTGTGATTTTGAATTTTGCAGTTTCTATTTTTCTATCAGACACTATAAAAGATAGTAAAAAGTATACTATATATAATTTTGTAGATTTCTTAAAAAGAGCTATTAGACATCCTTATTCAATGTGTGAGATTTCACAAAATGTTATGGAAAACTACCAGAAAGAAGTTCAAAACTGTATATTCATTAAAAAAATAATCTTATTATTTTAGATACACGATCATCATGAAGAATGAAAAGCTCAGAAAAGCAATTTAAATTTTTGACGGTCAATGAAATTGTTCGTCACAGATTTAAAGAAAATTTAAGTAACTCAGTAAATGATGTTGCTAGTCCTATGAAATTTTGTATATATATTTCGAAAGACCATTCAAGTAAATTAATGTTTTTCGATATTTTGGATACTTTCAAGCCACAGTTTCCCTTTACTTGGATAGATAACATGAGAAATACAATACTGAGAGATTGATTTTAGTAACAAATGTGTGAGTGCATAAGAATACATTGAGTGATTCGTATACATTCTATAATAACATTAACTCAGACAATAATAAAGTATTCATGTTTCTGCATGGAAAGTTCATTAAAAACGAAAATTTTGAAAAACTATAACGTTTTCCGATAGTTTCAGATGGAAAGTGCATAACATAATAAGAAATTAATCATTATAAATATTTTTATATAGAACTGCTTTTTTTTTTCATTCAAGCTCATCTAGCAAGTGTCGGTGTCTCGGAAAAGTAAATAAAAGCTTACAATGTATTTACAGATCAGTAAATGTATGTGACAGAATAAAATATCAACAGTAGAATTTTCTTGCAGAAATAAGACTATAGCGGGCAACGTAAAATTGGCTGAATAATTCGATACAAAAAGTGTCCCTAAACTCATGAGCTAAAAATGAAGTATTAGACAAGCATATATACATATTTACAAGACATACAATTATAGATACTCAATAAAGAAAATTGAAAGTGTCAAAAATGTAATTAAAAATTAAAACAGAAACATGAAATTTTTTGAGTAATTTTATGTACCGTAAAAATACAGGTTTTAAATTTAAAATGCAAACTAGGTATTTTATTCAAGGACTACAGCGAAATAGTTTTTGTTTCAATAATAGGATAATTTAAATGAAATTTTTGGTAAAAGGGTAGGAGGAAAAGTAGTGATCAAAATCTCCAAAACAAAGCCACATGAATATAAATTTATATTTTTCAAATTAAAACAATTTAAGTAACAAATGAAGGGACCATAGCCAATTAAGATGTGAGTAATAAAACCTGAATTGGAATAAAACATTCAATTCTGGTCTTGGAAAATAGGACTGAACCCTAACACCTGTATTACTAGTTGATCACCAGAGACAGACAGACAAACGGATGTATGCATGGACATTTTAAAATCTTAATTATAAGAGACCGAGGGGTAGGGACATTCATTCCCTGATCATCAGTGACTACGAATGTTGCAAATGAATCCGCAGTTTCGTTGTGATAATTTCCGATGTGGCTTCGAACACAGTATAGGTACCGGTAAGATGCAAAAATCAAAATAATGATTTTTTTTAACGATAAGACTGATTTAGTTCTAGTTTTAACAGATTTAACGTTCATTAGCCGGATTACACAGTGACTCTTTAATGTAATTAGAATTCGAAGGCATGACTCTTTAGGGAAAATATAAAAATGCTTAGAGGTTAAAATATTTCATAAAATTATTCATATAGCAATTACTAATCAGTGATAATAATAAGAGTCACTAATGAAGTTTGAGGGGGGTGGGGCAGTGAAAGGATCAATATTTCCGTAAAGGTCACATGGTATTTCACAAACAAAATATTAATCCTGTATTAAAGTAATTTAATGATGAACTTATAAGAAACATATATACACAGTAATTATAAGGAAATAAAGTAGAATATGAAATTGTCTACACAAAAAGTAACGAAAGCTATTAAGATAATTAGAATTTCTTATTTATTATGAGAAAAGAAATTGGAACAGATTTAAATTATACATAATTAGTGAAGAATTGTCACGTTGCATTGCGTGGAAGCCAGAAGAGAGAATAATATATTCAAATAATTCCTTTACTTGTTTGAGAATGTATACAATTGCACGGTAGAGTTACAAATGATCAAATGCAATATTAAATGAAACTTGGAAAATTCCAAGGAAAAGAATGCTGAGAATTTAAAAAGAGCCTTCATAAAGTACGTATTTCTTTCTTTTTTATAAAATGTTTGGTTATCATATTAAATAAAGATAGCTCCAAGCCAGTAGAAAAAAGATCAAAGCCCTCTCAAATACTTTTGAAAATTTGTAAAATAGATAGTTAGAAGTCTTCTACAACGACACCATGAAATTTGCATTAATTGGCATTCCGAAAAAAGTTAAAATAAAACTTAAGCATTAACAAATAAATTAAATAGTTTTTAAAAATTGATTAAAATAGTCTTCTCACCATCACAAGCATAAGATACCTTTTTTTTTCTCTACGTAAGCATAATTAATATTTAATAGCGGGCTGTCCATCTTGTCTTGTAAACATTTTTTTTTACTTTCTTTTTGACGTGGTCCTTTATTAATGAAAGAAACGTTATTAATATTTTTCTAGGGTCTCTAATTCCATAATCCTTTAAAACCACATGTAACAATGAATAGCCTTCTAGATATATGTATATAGCCATTCTGAAATCTTAATAACCAATCATGAAATAATTTTTTCCCGACGTTTTGTCTTTTAATTAATAGAGAAAGAATGTTTAATTAATTTTCGTCAGCACGTGGATTTTTATTGGGTTAAAATGAATTTTTCTCGGGGAAATGATTTTTATTTTTAACCAATTTGTTTTCAACAGCTCTCTGATTCTTTTTGTGAAAGAAGGAAAATTTTGAAATATGGAATTTTTCGAAGTTTCCAGCGACATTAAAGTCTGATTTTTCAAAGGAATTATGAAGGGTATCGTATGGTTCTAATTATGAATAAGAAATGACCGAGATATCTTTACTGAATTTATTTTGCACATTAATTGATCCTTACGTACATATTGTTGCAAATTGCAGGTGTTATTACTAATTTGTTTGGTTTCAGAAGGCAGTAGATTGAAATAACGCAGTATGACGAAGATAGAGCTCACAATCTCCTGAGTTTGAGAATGACGGCTTTCTTAAGGTCAGGAAATATTAGATGGAATGTATAATTCTGGATTGAGATAATAATAAGATTAATAAACAAAAAAGTATTTATGTAGCTCATTTTTAATAATAAATTAAAATTTACGATACTCTAATTTAACTTCAATGAATGACTTCCTGAAACCAAACAATTCAACAATAAAAGCTGTAATTACCAAAATTGTGTTCATAAAAATCAATTAATATTTAGAATAAATTTTATAAAGATATTAGTTTTTTTCTTAATAATAATTATAACTTTAAATATCCCTCAATATTGCTATAATTTTCTTATATTGTTTGAATATTTTATTTGAAATATATGTTGTCATTGAATTTTAGAAAATTGTGTTACTAAGAGTGTGCATATATATATATATATATATATATATATATATATATATATATATATA
>BMAW01000669.1:22933-61711 GCA_019974015.1 Nephila pilipes | reverse complement strand
ATATATATATATATATATATATATATATATATATATATATATATATAATGGTAGTTTTTATTGTTTAATTACATGCAGTGCTCTTATAATAAATTTCAACTATGGTATTATAATACGTGGCAAGTAAGTCTTATACTTACTTGCCACTTATTTTATACCTTACATGTAATAGAAATGTATACATTATTTTCTATACAAATAAATTCTACTATTATAAAAATCGAACTTGGAAAATTTATCTCAGAATTAGCATTCAAATGAATTATATTAAATGGTAGCATTGAAATAAGATTTAAAAAAAAATAATTATTGATTATTTTCAAAAGATAGAAGGAATCATGCATGATATAAGCTCATTTTAATAAGTAAGCTTATTTTATTTGAACTTATCTTTCGATATATTTTGTGAAATTGTTTTGCGTGATGTGAGATTGATTATTAACGTCTCTCCGAGATTTAACACGAGAATATTGGGGACGGACCTCATAATTTTAAACCTCTATCAATTGGCGAGGATAGCCCCTGAACTAACATCTTCTCTACCAAACTCCCACATCACTTCAACGGAAGGACTTGGAGCCATCAACTAGATTTAACTTGCATCCACCCCGCTGTGCGAGTCATTAGTGGCATCAGGGTTCGACCCACGACGCAACAACGTCGTCCGAAAGTCCGTGACATTGGCCAATAGGCAATCGCGTCTACAAAGGTGTTTTGCACTGTTACTTCTTTCTAACATTTTTATGTGTCAGCGGTGGTCCAGTGTTTAATGTAGTAAACTTGCGGCTGGTGTTGTTTTGTCCAGTCGTGGGTTCGAACCCTGATACCGCTTATATCCTGACGTGTAGCGGGGATGATGAGCGTCAAATCTGAACGAGGTCCATATCCTTCAGTTGGCATGATGTGGAAGTTTGCAGAAGGACGTACCAGATCATATATCGTCTCCGTCATTTAACCAAGGTTCAATATTATAAGGTCCGTCACCAATAGCCATCATGTTTCTTCTCAGTGTGACATTAATGAACAATCACAATCACTATGTCATTTTTATGGCCCACATTGTTACACTGAGGTTCTTGATTGGAGGATTGATTCCGTTAAAAACAGTCGTGAGGAATAAATAGAGCTCCTACATCTAAACATTTTCGATCCTTGACCATTGCCAAAAAATGATAGCTTGTCAAAATCACTTAAAATGCTCTGGAAAATCTCTCCTCAACCATTTTCAGTCTATGTACCTCTAACCCTAATTTCTCCATGAACCCTCCTTCCCTCCCCATAAATCTGTTCCAACCAGTACAAAAAAGGTAAATAAATAGTCTACTTTTTCTTTATACGGTGTGTTTAAAAAAGATTATTCTAAATTTGAAAGTTATTGTTATAAAAATAAAGAATTTACAAATTTTTTGTACAAATTACATAACAATATTTAAAATTTATAAAATTATAAATATTCAATGAATCACCACCAGAAAAATGACCGATAATCAATTGATAATACACTCGTGTGCAAAATTAAGGAAATTCTCAAATTATGTTGAATTTTTTAAACACTAAGGGATGGATGTTAATGAAAATTGGTATTAATATACATTTGTAACTTAGAAAAAGAAAAAGCGCTCAAAAGTCTTTTGATGTATGCATGATTATAAGTGAAGATCATGGTGTAGGAATGTTCCAAACCCACGTTGTGATATCGAACTGAAAATGAGTATAATATGGTACATGGTCTCTTCTCACAGTTAGACAGGTCGCAAAGCATATCAGCATAATAGACAAGATTCAGCCAATAAGCATTGTGTTAGTTGATCCAACTCATGAAGTAAGGCAGTCTTTATATTTGGAATGGTTCTGGGATAGAGAGATGCAATAGCTCATCCAAGTGCGTCTCAGGAATGTTCTATAGAGTTACGGTCAGGAGATTTGGTTAGCAAATCCCATAAGTGAACAGGTAATTTTTATTAATTGACCCCTATGTGGACGAGCGTTGTCGCCCATTAACAAGAACCTAGTATTTCTTGGAAGTAATTCTTGGAGACATGTTGGTAGCAGTCAAGTAATAAAATTTAAACTGCTACATGAGGTTTTTATAAGATGTATATGAAAATTTTGATTATTATTGTAAAGGACATTCTTCAAAAAGGTTACGATAGGTAGTGTATCTATATATTTTGCACATTGCTTAAAGTTGGTATCTATATTCTTATATATTCATAGTTTATATATTACAGATTGTTACATACAAGTGTGTAAAACTTAAGCAACTTTTCATATTGTACCATAATTCCAAAATAAAATTATATGCTGCCATTGAGTATATGGGTGACAGGCAATTCACATTATAAAGCCATGGTTAGTTGATGGCCAACGGCACAGTAGCCTAAAAAAAAAAAAAGGAATTGTACGCATATATTATGGAACAAAGTAGAAAAAGGCTTTATTGATAGAATTGTGTTAGTAAAAATCATTATCTGGCTATGAGGAAAAGCAACAAATTAAAGTAAGAGATATGACCTGCCCTAACTGCAATGGTTGCGTGACACCGTCTGTTCATACACAACACCAAATTAGCTAATAATTCCTGCTGTAAGAACTCTTCACGGACCATATGTTTCAGCTATCTGGTATTCTCCGGAGGGTATGATCTTGCTGCCAGGTGTCTCCCAAAAGCGTCCCATATATGTTCAATAGGATTTAAATCAGATTAATCCAGATTCTGCAGATTACCTCACTTTCTAGAAGATCCTCAATAGCAAAGGTCCTGAGTATACCTACATTGTTGTCCACACAAATAGTCTAGATCAATGCCACCTCGGAAAGACACATGTATGTGAAGATAATTTCATTGTAATAACGATGTCTGGTAAGTGAGCTGTTATCAAAAATGCGTAGTTCTTTTTGTCCATTGAGCGTAATGACTTAACACAGAAACTCTAAAGGAATATCCCCGACGATCTCTTTCCCTGATGTTACTGAGATGAAACTGTGTCATTATCTCCCTCCATATCAATTGACGCATCGATTATCCTTACTCAGACTGAAATTACTCTTTTAAGTAAACAGAACGTGATTCCATTTATTTAATGTCCTTTCTTTGTTTCTTGACACCACTGTAAGCAATGCCGCCAAAGGGCTGCTGTTAATGGTACACAGCTTTCAGAATGATGGACGAACTGGTCACCTTTATGCAGACATGTGGCACAATAAACCGTGATAATACCGTGGTTCCAATTTGTTTGTCGTCAGAACGATATATCAGTCCTCACTTGCCGTTGATTTCCTTGGCTGACCACCACTAACTTTTATAACAGCTCTACCCATGATTTGGAAAGCTTTCCAAGTTCTTGAAACTACACTTTTGTGCAACACTCATCAACTACAATCTCTTGCGCAACACTGGTCAAAATGGCCCTCTCTAAGCTTACCAATCATTCTAGTCTCTTGTAAAGGTATCCTGATGGTTTCTTACAGCTATTATTAAAGTACAATTTTACTTTCACTCACAGAGAATGCCTTGAAATGTGTCCTATCTTTTTAAAGTGGTCTTGGCACTAACCTCGTCATTCCCCGCGTTCGCGTTGTAAAGACCCTCTGGTGTCCCAGTGCTGATATTTGCATATGCATCACCTTTCTACTGAGCTGCCTTTTCACTATCCGGTTTCAAAAAGCAATTTTCAACAATTTTATGGTTGTATGCTGAAAAATGCGTTTGTTCCTTAAGAACTGCGTGGTATATTCATAGTTTACATATAACACGAATATATCACATACTCTTATATTTTATATTTTTATATATTATTATATTATATAGTACTCTATATTAATAGTTTATACATTATATATTGTTATATATTATATAGTATTATATATTAATAGAATATACACTGTATATTGTTATATATTGCATAGTACTATATATTAATAGTTTATACAATATATATTGTTATGTATTATATAGTACTATATATTAATAGAATATACACTGTATATTGTTATATATTGCATAGTACTATATATTAATAGTTTATACAATATATATTGCTATATATTTGTAATTTTTACATTCTAAGTGGTTATTGGGATATCGTTATTCCTTTTTCTTATTTAAAATTTTCAGTGGCGAGGGGAATATTCGGTCACTAGTAACCAGCACATTCTAGAACAAATGTGAATTAAATTGAATTTTAGTTTTGTTTAAGATACAAAAATAACTAAAAGTCAAAATTCTTATTTCTTTGTGATATTTAAATAGATTGCATACTGCTAAATTAGTTACGAACAGTCTTATTTCAAGAATTGACGGGAATTTCTAAAACGAAAGAATAAATTAACCTACTCTAATTCAATACAGAAAACAAGAAATGCACAATAACCTTATAGAAAGTTTATTTACTTCCGGCTTTTGTAAGGTTAGTGTCTGCCCTTAACCCAAAGAGTCGTTAGTGCGGGAAGAAAAACCGCCCACTAACGAGGTTGGATCGCGCTGTTGGCACCAACAGTTATCGTTTTCAATGAAGGAAATCGAAGTTCGGACCATCTTAGAAGGGCGATAACTTATTAAATGTAAAGATTATAATTTATTATTGAAATATTATAAAATAAAAATGAATTCAGAGTTCTATAGTCTCTGCAACATTACTTAACACATTATTTTAATTGTATACACATAATACTTAGTTTGGTTTTAGTAGCCCAGAATTTAAGCACGGGAAGCACATTTATGTGAAGCAATGCAACGTATTTATTTCCTTATTTAATTTTAACACCGGTTGAAAGTCTTAAGTAAATTGTCAATTAGTTAAAAACTTCAATTGAAGATACGCTAGTGAAAGAAAAAATACAGTTTATTACCTATTACCACAGAATATACACAGGATCGCTCCCTCTCTCTCGAATACCTCTTAATTTGGTCAATCCTATTTTATATTCTAATAATAAAGTCACTCATTCCGATTCAGCCCCTTCCCAATTACAACATATTCGGTCCCTAGCATTCTCATAAGAAGTTTTTCTCAGTGCTTTCAATACAAATGATTTATAACGATTCACTCCAATCTTCAATACCTAACAATTATCGTAATCTTCTATATCTCTTCTCTTCGTTTCAATTCAGTTTCACTTAGTTATATATCACTATCTCTAATTCAGTTTACTACACATATTATCTTCATTCAATTTACCTAATCATGTTTCATGTTTTTGGCAAAGAATTGTAATTTAAGCAATTCAAATTACCAAAAAGTATCCAAGGTTCACGAAGAGAAAGACGCAGATAACCAAACGTCACAGGAAGACTGTTTTGGTATAAGCAAATACTAAGTTTGTCTCCATAAACAGGGCAAAACGGTGAATATGGCTTTTCGCCGCATTCGCTGATACATATTTTGGTAGTTCCATGCTATTATATATGGAGGAGCAAAAGGACATTAATGTCGTATATATAGAATATCTTATTTTTATTGAGATTTTTAATATACTGGAGGGCAATCCAAGTCCATGCATAAGAATATTCAGCATCCACTTAACTTCGAAATTACATTATAAAACTCCATACCTTTTCCAATTTCATTTCAATCTATGAAGTGATTTCTGAGCAATTGTAAATGACCAAAAAATATAGATGAGTACTTAGGATGTGTTAGTTGTTTTCTTGAAATGTTTTGGAGTGCACTAAAGTAAGCATTTCATCATTTGCTAGGTTGAGAAGTTTTTTCGGATTATAGAAAATATGTTGCTAAGAAAATATACACGCTCATTGTAACCTGTAGCAGTACAATAGATACTTCCTCTACAGTAAACCGAGAAGCCAAATTATGCATATGTAACTTCCTAATGCATTAACTGTTGATGGCATTGTCTTAATTTATTACAGTTTTTTTTAAATAAACGTTACTGAACACTGGGGGAAATTTGAGCAAATAAAACGTTTTGATATATATATATATATATATTTGGATTTCATGGGAGCACGAAACTTTAATTTTGTATATCAATCGAAAAACTAATTACATACAAGAAAATACGATGATAGTTAATTAGTTCTTTTTCTCAAACCTTAAGGACTTCGTGCATGTCATGCATGATGTATTTTGGCATTATTTTAATTTTTTTTTTTCATTCAAATACAAAAATCAAATTAAAAACTTACAATTAAAATCATCCAACTTTATTAATAATATAAAGCAATTATTTATTTATATATATGGCTTAAATTAAAATTAAGACAGTAGAACTGAGTAACCACCAAGGTATAGATGATGCAATGAGGTGGGGAATTGTGGGTAGGCTAGAAATAGGCCATTCCCAAATCCATATTTGAGGAGAATTCCGTTTAACGAACATTTTTCTTGTTGAACGTATATAGGAACAATTTTAGGATACTCGATCCGTCGAGAGAAAGCCTGTTCAAGGTCATCCAAGAGCCACGACAGCCAGAGAAGATCATCATTTGCCCATTACAGCGAGACATAACAGAAATGCTACAGCGTCTCAGGTCATTCATGAGTTGTATGCGGCAACAGAAACCCTAGATTCAAGGATAACTGTTTCCTAAAGACTTCTGGAGAGAGGGCTGTTTGCAAGAAGACCTATTGCTTGCATCCTGCTCAGTTCTGTGAATAGGAGAGTTCGCTTAAATTGATGCATAGAGATTGGAGCATGGATCAATGGGAGACCGTTTTATTCACTGATGAGTCCCGTTCAACCAAACAGTGATTTTCGCCATAATTTCATATGGAGGGAACCAGGGACTCTCTACCTGTCCTCCAATGTCTAAGAAATTGGCCATTATGGCAGAGGAAGCTTGATGGTCTGGGCAGGCATCATTTTGTATGACTGCACACACCTCCATGTCTTTGAAAGAGGCACTGTGACTCTTGAGAGGTATAAGAAAGAGGTATTGGAGCTCTATGTTCACCTTTTCAGGGTTGCAGTTAGTCCTGATTTCCTTTTAATTAATGACAATGCGATATTACATAGAACTTATCTGGTCGACGAATTTCTGGAATATTCGTCTGATGGATTGGCCGGCCATATCTCCAGACTGCAATCCTGTAGAGCATACCAGAGACGCTCTAGGAAGGGCAATTGCAAATCACAACCCCCCTCGGAGAACCATCTAAGACCTGAAAACAGCGGTGCTAAGAGAACGGGATCGATTGCCACAGGAATTGATAAACTCCCTTATTTGTAGCATAAAATCACGGTGCCATCCTTATATACCTGTAAGAGGGTACCATACCCCCTATTAACCAATTTTTTTGTTCTATTCTGCAACTGCTGTTTCCTATCTTGAGACTCCGATGAATGTTAGGCACGATCATACATTTGTATTATAACCATTGTATGATTATATTTTTGTACTATATCAACCCTATGTACAAACCGAATTTCCTTAAATTCTGTCCAGTAGTTCAAGAGATAATCGACCAAATCAAAAAATTCTCTTAATTGTGAACACCAGTGTATATATATATGTGTGTGTGTGTGTTTTGTGTGTGTTTGTGTATATATATATATATATATATATATATATATATGTGTGTGTGTGTGTGTGTGTGTGCGTGTGTGTATGTGTGTACTTTACATCTCTGTATATATGTTATTTATTGGATTAAAGGATTTTTTTCGTGTTTTAAAAGTTATAATTTCCAATCCAATAACTCCAGCAATTGTTTGAAAATACTAAGAAAACTTTCAGATAGAGTTATGGAATTCAAATAATTATTAAAAAAATTTAAGTTACAGGAAATGAAATAACAAGAGCTTAAATTTTTATCATCACATGAAATATGCGAAAATATACCGTGAGAGCCATATACAAAAGTTATGTTTTTTTTGGAATCTTCGATCAAGCCATAATCACCCTTCGGTACCTAGATGAATACTTTGCTCGGCTTACAATTCTTGCTTACCACTAGGCAAATCGCTGGCACTTATGATGAAACTGAATTTACTGATTCTTCTTTCTACAGCTAAATAAGAAGATTGACAACATGAAGATTGTTATCATTCCATCAATTTTTTAAATGTTTATTGATTTAATTTTGTTTTTGTGAAGTATATAATGAGAATAAACATGTGTTGCAATATACACAATAGGAAAAGTTAAAAAGTTTTAAATGTACTTTTAAATAATATCTATTCACGTTTAATGTTCCCTAGTTCTTAAGCAGACATTTATAGCTGTAGTTCTTCAAACCTACAAATGTGGACACTTTACCTAGACGTCATGGTCGCAGAGTCTCGGTTGGCTTTGTTTTCGTCAAATCGCTGGTTTGAACCCTGATTACACTTAAGACCCGCCGTGTAGCAGGGATGATAAATGTTAAATTTATCGAATGCTTAAGGTCTTTCCGTTAACGCGTAAGTTTAAAGAGGGGGTGAAGAGTGCCAGCTCATGTGTTGATCTCGTCACTTGACCAAAGCTCATAATTATGAATTTCGTCGCCAATATCTCTTGTGTTGCATCTCAGCGCGACTTTAACAAGCAATTATAATTAAGCATACAATTCTGGTTCAAGTGATATACCGACTATATTAAATAAGTATACTCAGCTGGAAACTGTTGTAAATTATTCTTAAAAAAAATATATTTCTCCCTTTATACAGAAGAACCTCATTACAAAGCGAAAACTGAACTTTTCAGTATACGCTATTTTATCATTTTCCACTTAATATACTGATTAATTTATTTGATTTGGAAATACAATACGCAACAGCATTCCAGCGCATCGCTTCCTGCAATTCCGCTTGACGAAATCATGCAGTTTATTTGAAAATCTGGTACCATAGTCTGCACCTTTTGTCAAAGAAAACAACAAAAATTCCGAAACATGAAAATGTTGTCAGTACGAGTAGTTATTTCATTTTGATTCTCTACAGCAACGGATGATATTGAGTATAAGACTGGATTGATAAGCATCATGTATTTCCTAGTAATGATCTCAGTAATTTTTCACATTACAGGTGGTTCATTAGCACTTGAAGCATTTGCAAATAGTTATACAACAGCATTTGTGAAAGGTAAGTAAAACATACATAAAACGTAAAATAATACATTTTTATACCAGTTTTGATAGTAAATTTACTCTTCTGTGCTCGAAAAAAATTATTTTTCCAATACTTTCCTGTTTTAGGAGTAGATAAATTTAGTAAGATAAAACAACAAAATATTCAGATGCCAGTACACATTATATGTTAAAACAGACTTTTCTGTCTTAAGAAAATATGAACTGTACTTCAGTTTGATCCAAAATATTTTTTCGTTTACTTAAATACTGTTTGAATAAAATATTGTCGCAAGGATATTATTTCTTATACACATGTAAAACTAAATTTTCAATATATGTAGTAACACTTGAACTGAATTTTAATTTTAAAAAAAAATTATTTGCTAATATTCGAATTTTCTGTTAATGTCAAGCATTTTTTTTATAAATATCTTTAAAAATTCATTTTATTACAAATATTATATCAGTAAACTGAATATTCAGTTCCTTAAAATCATTTATCACAATATAATTAGATATTATGAGTTTTACACGTCATTAATCCTGAATAATCAAAAGGATAATCTTTAGGCGAACCAAAGACGGAACACCTTATGGCTTAAGATAAATGCTGTAATTTTTAAATGTTGCAGTGAAAAAGAAATGAGTTATATAGCTCGATTTTAATTACTTGCAGAATAATATAGCTATTTTATCTTTAATTGCAATGTATATATCTCTAACAATAAAAGGTGCCAGCAATAGCCTGGTGGTCATGGTCGGGAAAGCGAGGAATGGCCTTCTTTCCGTCAAATCATGGGTTTAAATCCTGACGCCGTTAAAGAACAGCCATATAACGGGGCTGATGTCCATTAAAACTGTCGAGAATCCTAATCCTCGTAGCATGGAAGTTTGGATAGAGGTCTGGCACATCAGGTATCGTCCACGTCACTTGACCAAGGTTCCAAATTACAAGGTCCGTTGCCAATAGCTCTCTGTTGTTTCTAAGTACGATGTTAATAAACGATCAAAAATTTTAACATTTTAAGCTATTGTAGCATATTATTGTTTATGTATAAAAAAATTTAAGATGATTGCTCTAGAAGTCCAAAGAATTTCCAAGAGATGATATTCGTAGTATCAAAAATGGTTTGTTTTTAATAAGCATCATGACTCTTTAAGTTGTTCTCATTAGTTGCCTAAGTCTCAGTTACTCGTATTCGTGATCGTAACGCCTTTCACTTCTCAACGAATCTTCATCTTAATTTTTTCCTCCGACTCTATTATTCCCGTCTTCTTTGGAGCAGATTCACCGAAAGAGAAAGAAAAAAGATTTTTGCTTCATTTTCGGTGAAAAATGATGAATCCAGGTTTCACCGACGGTGATAACTCGACACCGCAGCAATCCAATTTTGATCCGGCAAATGATTACTTAATCAAAACTAACATACAAATCAATATCAAATTTGTTGCGATTCCGTTCAACCGATGGCAGCCTCCAATGGTTACAATTTACGTGAGTGATGCCATCTGTCTTCAAATACATGTCCCTTTTGAACCATCCTCGTAGCTACTTTAAAAAGTAATATCTGAATACCGCAATCCCCCGGCATCCTACCCTTTGTAAAAGCACGACTAATCATAAGAAAGAGAAAAATATGAGATTCCTCGTCACCCTTAAGAAGACACCTTGGCCACCTGTTGAGCTTGCGGCACAAATTTTTTAAACAATTGGTATAGATCAATAAAACACAATTAAGATGTTATTTGAATCATATTTTCACAATCTGAAAAATCGCGAATAAAGTTATATGTAGTGTGTAATGTTACGTAACTAAAATGGAAGATACAAAATGTAATGGAAATATAGATACATATCTTTTAAGATCTTATAGAATCATTATATCCTTAGAACGATATCATATTTAATAAAAAGAACTTTAAATTAAACTCTGCATATATTATGTATGCTTGCTTGTATATATAAAATTTTTCAGTACTTTCTGTGACAATATATTATTTTCATACATTATTTTCAGGTTTCGATTCTGATCCTCCAATTCATTTGCCACCAACAATTTTCTCTCCCCCTGGTCTTTCACCCTCAAGCTCACCCGATCCAAGGAAAGTAGAATCTTTTTTACTTGGACCTGCTGCAATCACATTTTTTGAAAATTTCTCTCAGGCTGTAAAATCATCAAATATATTAAGTGAAATATTTGACCTCAGCTCCGCGACTGGCCTTCAGTTTTCTCAATTTGTTAAGAAGTAAGATAATTGTATACGTAATTTCATTAGATCGTAATTAATTATTATTAAATTAAAATTTTTAGTCATCGATTTTCGATTTCGGAATACTTGTTGAAAATTATACATGCATTTCTTGCGCATGCGCATGATTGATGTAACATTTTATGCTTTTTAAAATAATTCGTAAGTAACAATAACGCGAGAGTAAAGTCAGAATATATATACAAAAAATTTCTAAATAACTTTCAATAGTTATTATTCTCTCTGCACGTAAAACAGCTAACCTTCAAATTTCAATCTCAAACCTCTCTTTATATGGTCATAACGTCAAATATTTCACGTTTTATCCTTTAATCGAAATCAGAAGTAGGGAATACTGAATTAGAGAGAAATAAACAGCTATACAATCCAATTCGAAATTACTTTGTTCGACTAACATTGCAGATGGATTTACGATTTTCCTGACTTGAACATGAAGAAATAAGGAAATTGGACAATTGAAATTCTACATGTTTCTTGAACCGTTATGCAAGCACACACACGTACACAGACGCACACACACATGCATATATATATATGGATATTAATATATGATCATGATGATACTCGTAAGATAAAAGGGTAATATTGAAGTTGCTTGAAGATGACTGTGTTTCTTTTTTGCTCTTTTTGTTTTATTTCTAATTTAAATATTTTTGCCTTAGAGCTGTGTAATATTTCATGATTTAGCTTTCTTTCAATTTAGGTATAAATTACAGGTTTTTTAATACTTTTATTTCTTTTCATTTTTGCCTGATCGGTTATTTGAGGCTATACTTACCATTTTGTAGAACTATATTACTGATCATGAAGATTTGATTATTAAATATGTTTATTTTTTTCATTTATCTCTTGATAATGTTCACTGTATATTCATCTTGGTATTAATATTTTGCAATTCTTTTTTATATAAGTAATTAAGTTTATAAGAATTAACAATTATGTATATATATATATATATATATATATATATATATAATTATGCTAGAAATAATGAAACAAATTACAGATTTTACTATAACAGCTATTATAATACTATATTAATTTATAAACATGTGAAAATATGATAATAAAAGATGTAAAACTTGTAGTAAGTATGATAAATGATACATAATGAACAACATAATCATAATTCTAAATTTGTTATTTGAAACATTTAGTTTTAATTATTAAACTGTAAAAATGTGTTTAATCCATGTAAAGGAAACTTTTAATAATATGTACATTAGAATCAATCTACATTGTATTTGATACAAGAAATAATAGTATAAATATAATCACAATATTAAGAAAAAGTCATTTGCATGTACATAAATTTAAAAATGTTTAAATCTTGATTATGAAAGTAGAATTACTATTAAAAAGATTAAGTTGGTAAAACCGCATTAACAGTTTTTGCAATACCATTTATCCTTAAAGATTAAATGTAGTGCAATTGAATACACATATTTTACATTAAGAAGAAAGAAGAAAAATATAAAAATAACAAAAACATAGAAAGAATAATAAAATATAAATATAAATATTAATATAAGAAATTTTAGTATAAAAAATTAGTTTAAAAATATGAAAGAAAAAGCCAAAACTAAGTAGACACCATTAAAAATAAATTAACTATTAATTTTCAAAATAGTCCATAGTTTTAAAAAAATTAAGTACCCTACTTTTGGTTCAAAAATGAAATAAGTGTTCTAAAAGACTTCTTAATGAACGGTAACAAAATAGACAGCTTATGCTTACATATTATTAAAGATATTATTAATTATTTAATCAATAGGTATAGCATCAAAGGTAATAATACAGAAAATAATAGTATGGAATTGAAGTTTTATGATTGATTCTTTGAATAATATGAATTTTAATGGCATATTTGATATTCTTAAGAAATTTCATCCTGTTAAAAAAATTACAAAATAAAAAAAATTTATAAACATAACAAAAAACAGTTAGACATTTTTTCGTTATAATAATATTAAAAATGGAAATAATGAGGTAAAATGTAATTGTACAGATTATAAGGATTTTATTAATAACGAGCATCAACTTACAATTTTTGGAGATTTGGGCTTAGTAAGTGATACCTTTGAGATATTTAAGATACGGGTGTAGGATTCAAGATTATGATCTCTAATAGTAATATTTCTTTAAGAGAATTTTTTTAATAATGTAAATAATTTTATTAATTATCTTACCGCACTATTATACACACACACACACACACACATATATATATATATATATATAATATGTGTGTGTGTATTAGAATGTTAACTTAGTAACTTACTTTAGTAGAATTTTAACTTAGTCTTGTATATCAAATTATTTCTACTAATTGAAAAGAATTAAAATTCGCTCATGACAATCGAAATATATTATGAACAAATTTTATATTGCTTACCTTTTCTAGTGTTTAATAATTTTTGTTCGAAGCTAAATTTATTGAATTCTAGGAATTGTCTTCAGGACTTGCTGAAATGGGGAGTCCCAAACGCTGAAGTTGCTGTAGAATTTGCTGTTCAACCTATTGCAAAGAGTATGCCTAACTTACCTCTCCCAGTTACGGTCAGTGCGTATGCTTTCTCGGTAGCGCGTTTTCTTTTATCTGAAAAAATTCTCAACCAAGCAAATGCTGAAAAGCTCTCTTTGGCATACGCGAAATCATTTGAGGAAAGCGCCAAACGTATCCCTAGTACTAAGCCTGACTACAAGTTCTGGGTCCTTCACGAAGGGTGCTTCGATTTCATCAATTCAGAAGTAGAAATGACCCCGGCGAAAGGATGGAGATTGGAAATCTATTTAGAAGTCACCTGGATGTTGAATGCAGTTTTGTTCTTTCCAGGATTTTAAATATTTTACACAGCTTTTTTTGAATCAGCAAGTGATGTCTTTACGTCAGGAATCCAAAGCCTAATTTTTTAAATATATTTTACTCTATCTCCTGTATTTTGAGAATTAAATTATTGTATTTCACTATATATGAATAAATGCTAAAATTACAAGAATGCTGATTTACTTTATTTTTACAATTTGTCCAGTTTATATGCGTTAGTTATATAAATAGTAAGAATGGTGAGATTTCAGAAAATATTATTTGGAAACTTATTAGCTTGTAGTGAAATTGAATACAAATATATAGCTTGAATACACTACTTGCTATATATAAATTGAATACAAATATATAGCTTTGAAAAGCGGTCTCAATGAATTGTTAACCAATGACATATTGATACTGATGCGTTTGTGGTCTGCATCATTACACCAAATAATTTGCTTAAAAATTCAGAGATAGCCATTTCTGTTCTAGTAGCCGACAATCTTGTATTTTTTTCTTCGAATCTTTGGATACCATAAGATTGTGTTCTGTGGTGAAGTAAGGTTTACGCAAATTTTGAATGAAATCTTTCCGATTTCTCTCTTTTTTATTCTTATATTCATGTTTAATAAAAACTGCTAGTAAAAGGTAAGTCCATTTAAGCAAATTGGTTTCCGTAATTGTATGTAAATGTATGTATAGGCTTAAACATTTTCAGCTCTTTCTGTTATAATACCATTAAAAAGGTTAGATGTAATGAAAATTCCAAGAAATAAATATTTTTAAAGACGTAGAAAGTTTAATTTTTTTATATTAAATCAATCTTAAGCGCATTTAAAATTGTTGATTTCTTTAAATATTTAATAGATCCACCATTTTCAAAACAGAATTTCGTAAGAAATAGGTGATCATTTTTAAAGACAGCGTTTTGGCGCGATTTCGGAAATTCGCCAAACATAGGTGCAGACTACTAACGCATCTATTCTGACATATCATACGGTACTTGATTTTTTTCAGTACTGATATCTAGTTATTTAACTGTTTTATAAGAGTTTTGCATAACTTTACACAATTTGTAGCTGCTTATTAAAACAATTAGATACGATACCATTAGATACGATATCTTACATTTACGTCAAGCTCTAAGAATGTCTTAATGAGCACTTTAATTATTAAAAAGTTAACTAGCGATGATGAAAACAAAATTAGACCTTACTAAACTGTATAACACACATTTAAAAATATATATTTCACTAAGCACTTAAAATTAAGCACTTAAATATCTAAGCACTTTACTAATCACTTAAATATCTAAGCACTTTACTAATCACTTAAATATATATTTTACTAAGCACGACTCATAATATATCTACGTGTTTAAACTTACAATTGTAACTTGCTTAATTCTTTCTTTTTGGAATGTTGTGTGCGTGTTGGTGTGTTGTGTTTTTAATCCTTCAAAATACAAAATAACTGGTATACATAAATTATGCTAATTTTAAATAGGAATGTGAATCAAAACAAATGATTCTGCTATAAAAATTCAAATTAATATAATAATATTAAAATTAATGGAGTAGATAAAATATTGAAATGGAAATAAATTTTTAAAGCTGACTATGACAATGAGATAATTTTCAAGAAAACAATTTAAACTATTTCTTATGTCACGCGTTACAACAATAGCCAATGCGTCAATTCATTTCAGACGCAAAACCAAATATAGCATCAACTCTCCAGTTAAAGATTACACTATTTTTAACTTTTTAACTCATTGAAGTGAGAATAAATATTTTTCAAAGCAATTTTGTCAGTAAAATAATATCTTTGAGAATCCAAATGTTTCAATTACTTGTTTCATTAATACACTAAATGTAAATCTTTTGTAGTATCTTAAGAAGTTATTGGATAACGTTATGCAGTATTAAACCATTTTGGTCTACCTAGTTTTATTTATTTATTTAGCAACTAGGCATTCCATGTCAAATTTCTAAACGGTATACTTAGCCATTACAAAATTATGAAAATCAGTGAACTTGGTACCGCCTTAAGCTACAATTAAGTTGGTAAGAACATTACATTCTTGATGCTTTAGTACAACTGCAAGTCATTCGAATCTTTAAAATATCTTTACTATTGGAACTTTAAAACCATACCAATAATTTCATTTACAGGATAAAACTTTCCCTACTTTCAAGTGGTATCTGTCTAAAATTCTTTAAGTTATTTTAGACATGGTGGCAAAAATAGAATAATCAAATTGAAAACTGATTTGAGAGTTGTTTTATGCAATGAATATCAGAAATTTGTTTATTACCTATAATAAACAACTTTGAAAAATGATAAATTACTTAATATATATGAGAGAGAGAGAGAGAGAAAGAGAGAATTATTCATCTACATTGTTATATATTCGTCGTCTCCATTCCAATCGATTATTAGAATATCATTATATTTATTACTTAAAATGTTGTAGCCCCTCCTCCCAAAAAGGGCCGAGCGTAGTGTTCCAACACTAGCAACAAGTTCTACTAGAACAAATGTGCATTATTTTGAATTTTAAACGTAGCAATATTATTGTAATTAACCAAGCGAGAGGAACTTTGAAAAATTGTATCACAAAACTTGAGCATAGATAATAATATAAATATATAAAAAGGTTTTGAATTAAATCAGGAATAAAATATTTTAAAATAAAAAGCATACAGATTCTATAGTACTACTTTAAAAAGTTCTTTTAACTGTAAGGAAATGTTAGTAATTTGAATTTTATTCGGCTAAAATGTGTATTTGTTTGTGATACAAATAAAAGTTACAAACTGTTCTATAATCAATGCTGTCGTAATTAACCGCCACAAACGAAATTCGTCTTATGGTGGTTCTATATTATAATATTCAAAAGGGTATAATGCCACTCATGGTGTATTTATGTAATATTAAATTAGAATAATTATTTTTCCAGCTATAAGTTTAGTAAAAAAATATTTGGCAAAATTTGATCTTATGCTGCTTTTTAACAAAGTGCTAAAGAATACTTATAAGAAAATTCCCTGAGATAATTTGTTTACTTATAAAATTTATCATCATAATCTAGAGAGAAAGAAAGAAATACTGGAGCTTCTAATTAAATTTAGGTCTACTTCCTTTTAAGAAATGTCATTTAAAGAAAGTTTTTCATTTAAATCGAATTTGTATTAAGTCCCGGGAGTTTGATCATTTTACTGGGGATTCGAATGCTCGGTATTTCCTTTCTTCGGCTTTTGTGTAATAGGAAAAACGTGCACATGACCAAAATATAAAACACACACACACACACACACACACACACATATATATATATAAAATTTATATTTGGTCATGTGCATTAATTAAATTAGAAAATTAATTTCTGTTATTAGCATATTTAATTCGATTTCGAGATTAGATATTTATTTTTGTTTGTGTTTTGATAACAACTACAATAGTGTTCAAAATTAAGAGAATTTTCCTAATTGTTCGATTATCTCTAGAACTACTGTACAGATTTTAATGAAATTTGGTTTGTACGTAGGGTTTTTAAAATACAAAAACAATTACCATTTAACACACTCATGATGGTGCGTAACACTCATTGGAGTCGCAAGGTAGGAAACAGCAGTTGCAAAATAGAACAAAAAATAGGATAATAAGGGGGGGGGGTATGATCCCCTTTACAGATATACAGACCTCGCGCCTTGATTTTTTGCTGAAAATAAAGGAGCTTATGAGTTTCCATGGCAATTGGTCCCATTCGTTCATCAATGCTGTTTTCAGGATTAGGAAGGTTCTTGGAGAAGGATTGCGAATTCCCTCCCCAGAACGTCCCAGGCATGCTCTATAGGATTGCTATCAGGAGATATGGTTGGCCATTCCATCCGGAGAGTATCCTCATTTTCTAGAAATTCGTCGACCAGATGAGCTCTATGTGGCTTTACTCTTTGCCATCCTTTAAAAGGAAATCAGAACCAACTGCAACCCTGAAAAGGCAATCACAGGGCTCCAAGACCTCATCCCTATACTACTCAGCAGTCTCAGTGCCTCTTTCAAATACAAGGAGGTTTGTGCAGCCATCCAAAATTATGCCTATCCAGACCATTAAATCTCCGCTGCCATAATGGTTGATTTCTTGGTCATTGGAGGGCAGGTAGAGGGTCTCTGGTTCTCTCCATATGAAAGTATAGCGAAAATCACTGTTTAGGCGGAATCGAAACTCATCAGTGAAGAGAATGGTCACCTATTGTTCCATGCTCCATTCTGTATGATCTCTGCATCATTTTAAAAATGCAGAGATGGAAACACTCATCCTTGAAACTCGGGTTATTGTGGCTGCATACAACTCATGAAAGACCCGAGAAGCTGTAGCATCAATGTTACGCCTCGCTGTAATGGACAAATGGTCATCTTCTCTGGCAGTCAAGCATCTTTTACAATCTTTCCCATGCTTTCTCTCGATGCATGCGGTATCCTGAAACTGTTTTTTATGTTGGACACGACGCTGGGAGTTAAATTGAATTCTCTGTAATTCTGGATTTGAGACTGACCTGCTTCTACCCTACCCACAATTCACCACCTAATTCCATCATCTAAACGTTGGTGGTTACTAATTTCTACTGTCTGAATCTTAATTTGAGCGATTCAAAAGAACACCAAGAAATTCGGAGAAATGTGCTAGCTAACGAAATACTGATTTTGGGACACACGCGCTTATAAGTCCTGTTTTTCGACTAGTTCAGCCTACTCACACGTGTACGCTTGCGTATTCGACCTACAGCATTTGTACCTTTGTTTCAAAGCAATATTTCTGCATTTTATTCATTTCTTTTTATGAAATTCGACAAAATATGCAGCTTCTTTTAATTTTGAATACTAGTGTGGTTATCAATTGTGTAATTATAAGGAATTCCTATTGGAGTTTTAATTTTGTTCTTATTTTTTTTTCTTAATTATTTTCGTATTCCCAATTATTGTTAATTCCAACTGTTGAAAGTGAACTTAAAGAAATAGAGTCTACTTCCACATTATTTTTATGTGAAGAGTAATTTATTGGTTGATTACATTACACATTATTATTTTGATAAATGTACAAAATAGGCAAAAAATCAATTTACAATAGGAAATGTGAATAATCTTTTGGAAAATGTTACTAAGAATTTATTTTACTTTTAGAATCTATAAATCAAGATTTGAGACTTTAAACATGAAAACATATATTACTAAGCAGAGTACTAAATATTCCAATATTACTGTACAAATAAAGGTTCTCTGGTTTTCCCTCAAAAAATCCTTTTGACACAAGAAAGCTTCTTTTTAGGTCCAAAATACTGACATTAATTAAGCCTTTTGTGGTACAAGGATCTCTTAAAGATATTCAAATGATTAGAAATGCCATCTACACACAGAGACAGACCAATTTTGATCATGTTAAGAAAAGCTCATGTTGAAAAAAAAATTAATCGACCAAAATGTGTTGGCTCCTTTGGTACTCTAATACTACTGTCAAGCTTTTTTTGTAAATCTCCGACCTCTTGCCGTGGGAGCGGACATTGACTCTACAGTCAGTAAGAAAATCAAAATATTTTCGTAAAAGATTCTGAATTTATTTTGTCTTCTATATTGGTATGATAATTGAGAATTAATTTGGTACTTCGTTTTGAAATTTCCATCAAAATGGTTACTTGTTAAGTTTATTTGGAATTAAATTTAAATATGAAGCCCGTTTATGTAGTGCAAAAAATAATTTCGATTCGCTTCGTATTTCTCATTCGTACAACGCTATTCTTGTGAATGTTTGAATTAGTTCTCTTGTTCCCTAAATCTCACTGGCGTAGCATTTTTTAATCTGGGGTAGGAGGGAGGCACCTTATAGATCGTGTTCTTACCAATATTTACAAAACCATTGCTCAGAGCTAGGCCAATATCCGCTAGGAAAGTCAAGGTAACTAGCAAGAAATATTGCAAGTTGTTATAAAAAATGTATTGGATAGAGCTCATTTATACAATCTGGACTATGGTGCTCGTTTAAGAGATAGTCTTCCAATCTGGTTCTAAATATTTTCATAAAAACGTATTATACATATAAATAAATAACTGTATTCCATTATGATATGTTAAAAATTATATTAATTTATAATTGCAAAGAAATTTCCAATTCATCTTGTATTTACGACAGTGGTTCAGAAAGTACATGCATTAGGAATGGGAAATATGAATTGCATACCACACGAGTGGGGAAATAGCGATCCACCACTTGAAGTCTGATAATAACTTTTTTTGTGCCCCGCCAAGATAGAAAAATTCGCCTCGAATTCAGATTTCCTCCCCCTGCGTAAAATCATTCAAAACAAAACTATATCTATTTTCACGACATGATGGAGAAAGTAATTTTTATCTTTTCCTTTTATAAGGAAAACCATAAGTACTTCAACGTGTTTCTGTTAAGATTAGGGATCATCTGAAAGGTTTGTAGGATGAGGTCAAAAGAAGTTTTTAGAGCTTTCAAAATGTTAAACCTAAATTCATTTTGCCCAATTATTCCATCTTTGCTGATATTGACACAGTATCTGATAAGCCTTTTCTTGGACTTATTGACATGCCGCCAGATAACACCGTGATATAAATGCATAATGCTACGATATTACTTGACTTTTACAAATTTTTGTTTACTGAAAAGCTTCCATGAATGAAGAAATTTGCTGAGATATTGTTCTTTATATTTGGTTCTACTTATATTTGTGAGAAAACGTTTTCTTTTTTAAAGATCAACAAGAATAAATAATATTACTTTTTGACAGACTTCAGCTTGCAGAATGTGATGAGAATCTCAGCAAGCATTCTCACTATGATTTAAAATAAAAAAGTAGAAAAGTGTGATAGGTTACATTTGTATCATTAAACTGATTTTGAATTTAAATATGCTTGCAGTTATACATAATATGAAGTAAGCACAAAAAATAAATTGAATTACTGTTTAATTTAATTTATATTTATTGATTTTTATCGCACCATTTACACCTTTCCTGAAATGCAAAGTTAACTTATAAATGCAATCATATTAAAAAATGAGGCCCCCATTTAGCCTCTGCTTCCTCAAAGTGGCCTCCGAGCCAAAACAATTGATTAGTTTTATAGCATATTGTAACTGTTCATTGTTCGTTTTTAATTTTTTTTACGAAGTAAATGAGTATGCAAAAGCGAAAGTTTCATTCAAAAGAAAGATGCCAAAATTTTCAAATTAATGAGGTCGCGTTTGATTTCTTTGGAATAGATCCACCAGAATAAACTCATTGTTTTGACTGTTGCTTGATCTATTTTTATAACAATGAATCCACATCCCATCGACTATGGTAACTCTATTTAAAATGACGAAGACAACTCGACGTGCCTCAATAAAAACAAACTCATGAATAAGTGTCAAATTTGCTTCGACACCTTTTTACAGACTGCAGCACACGATGTTAACATCTTTTCTCAACGTCACCTGCTGTCTAAAACAGATAATTTTTGAATCATGCTCTAAGTACCTCACCATATAACATAAATTCGACATTTAAGTACACATTATTTTACCGTTTTCATATTAATAAACTGGATTTTCATATGATTTTAAAATACAATAGGTATCACTATTTGTGAATATTCCTTTTACAATTCAACGCACGAAATCAATCTAATTATTTGAAAAGCTGCCATTTTAGCTCGCACCTTTTCGCAAAGAAAACACAAGAAATTCTTTCGAAAATCTTATAGTATGTACATTAATTTCCTTTAAAACATCGACAGCAACGAAAAGTATTTGAAATATCACTGAATTAGTAAGGATCATGTATTTCCTAATATTCATCTCACTTAGTTTTCAGTTAACAGGTAGCTCATTAGCAGCTGAAGCATTTGAAAGTAGTTATGCATTAGCACTTGCAAAAGGTAAGTGAGATATATTAAATACATAGAATGATACGTTTTCTAAGTCTGTTTTGATAAAAAGCTTATTCTTCTGTGCATGAAAAAAGTATTGTATTCATCCTCTTGCATTTGTTTAGTATCTGAGGACAATCAAGTATAAGATAATATTCAAAAGTTGAGGCAGAGCATATAAATAAAAAATAACTTTTCTTTTTTAAATAAAAACATAATTGATATATTTCAGTTATAAATAAGAACTAATTTAATATGTGGGGGTATTTAAATTCTCTTTGGATGTAAAATAGTATCATAGTCATCTTATTTTTTTATACTCACTTTGTAAGGCAGCTTTTACTTCAAGTAACACTAATGGGACCAGAAACCGTAAAATTAACTAAAGAAATTACCGTTTTATTAAATTTTTATTCAGTAGCAATTTTTGAGTTATTATCTTTCGCTTGATATATTACTTTAAATATGTATAATAAATATAGGGCATATGTGTTTGTGTGGAAGACATAATACTGTAAGAATATAAACAAATTTTGGGACTTGACCACGCCAATTTTATAGAAATGTGTACGTGTGTGTTAGTAATTCTTTCATAATAATATTTTTAAACATAATATTCTCAAAAGAATGTTAGACAACTTGTGTCATTTTGTTTTGGTATCATAACTATTATATAATAACTGTAGTATGTCATTTTGTTTTAGTATCATAACTATAACTTGTGTCATAAGTATAGTATGATTAAAATGGATTAACTGCCTCCTGATATATATAACACATTTTCCTTGTAATTCATGAGCAAATTATTAACACTGAAAAAAACTGTTTAATTATCAAAAGTATATACTGAAATTATGTACTTAGATTACAATAACTACTTAAAAAATTTATATATGCGTTTTAAAATGGCACTTCATATTTATTGAAACATATAATAATTATTGTTTTAGAATTATATATTTTTAAACAGGTTTATCAGTTCGAGGTTTTCAATTAATCAATAGAATGAAAATGCTACTTCTTCCACAAATATGAACTAATCGCTTCTATTTTTTTCAGTGTGTCATAAATAATGCATATAGCAAACTAAGAGATTCAATTTGCAATAAAATGATTACTTTTGATTGAAAAAAAATTAAAGGAAATGGAGATTTTTGCTGAATTTCAGAATACACATCGATATTTTATTATTTTATTCACCAAAACTAAATATGTTATTTTAAAATCGATCCGCAAAATTATTTAAAAAATAAATGTGTATTCTACCAGCTACTTTATTACAGTATTATTATTAAAATATTGATGCAGCAAGAGCATTAATATTTTAATATGAATCATATTTGAAGTTTTTTTTTTTTTTTTAATTTCTAAATTTGTAGCAATAATAAATCCAAAATTTCAGTCTGAAATCATTTGTTTGATTAGAAATACTACTCGGTGTGCTAAAACATAACTTAAACTCATACTATAAAGAACCATTCAACGATAACCAAACACCTTTGTATTAAAAGAAATGTACTAATATTCGAATTTTCAGGAAACAAGATACTTTTTTGAAAAAAGATACATTTTAAAACTTATTTCATTAGAAATATATGAAATAAGTAAAGTAAATACTATTTTCTTTAAAAATAATATTTTTGTGGAATTAGTTTATTATTGGTTTTTAATCTTATCAATCATAATAAATAAACCAAGCCTTAAGTGTAACACGTTTGTAGTATACATTTAGATTTGCTTTCTGTTTTTAGAAGGCAGATATTTGTTTACTTTACACATTATGTCTAACGATGTCTGATTATTTTTAACCTCAAAATGTGCTTCAAGCAGCGTAGTTCTCTTAATGCGTAAAAAAATTATTTTAAAGCAAGAAGAAAAGAACCAGCTACTTTATAACAGCACAACTTAAGAAAAACCAAATAATAAAATTAGGGAAGGGATAAAATTATTAGCTGACAAAAAATATAAATAAAAATTTAAAAAAAAAATTATTATTTTTTAATTATTGTAAGAAAATGTAATATATAATGAAAACACAAACATGTATACTAAGATTTAAGATTCATCAAAACAATATTAAAATAAAATAAATCAGGTTAAACAAATTCATCACCTAAATATATCATCATGTATGAGACGTTAAGGACCTGTCAATAAACCAATACTATATATTCTTTCTGTTATTTTTATTTAACGATTAGGTTTCAATTATGGCTCTCCAATTGGCATATCACGAACAATTTTCTTTCTGTCTGATATGTTACCCCAAAGCTTAATTGATCCAAAGAATGTGGAATCGGTTTTATTGGGATCTGCAGCAGTTGCGTTTGTTGATGCATTCTCTCAAGCTGTGAAAGCATCAGAAGTGTTAACTAGAGTATTTGACCACAGCAGAACAACTGGCCTTCAGTACTCTCAGTTTGTTAAGAAGTAAGTTACGGGTATATCTTATTACATTATCATTACAATAATAACTATAAGACCTTTACGATTTTAGTTTTCCAAATGCTTCATATTCTCTCTCTCTCTCTCTCTCTCTACATATATATATATATATATATAGAGAGAGAGAGAGAGAGAACTCACGTACAATATATATATATATATATATATATATGAGCCATTTTCTTTGAAAGTGATGTATGTGTATTTTATTTTATATGGAGATATTAAAGGTTTTGCACTTGAATAATTTGAAAAATATGGATAAATGTTATTACCCTAGTTTTGTATTTTTTAAATATTAAATTGAATTAAATTTATAATGTAATCATTTTTTTAAATGTGATTAACAAAAATTTATACTTTTAATTACTTCAAAATGACTTGCACAACTTTCAAAGTTAACTAAAAGTAAAAATCTTACATTTTCAAAATTTTGATTACGGGATATCAATTGAAACAAACCAATTTCTTTTTATAAAATTTTTATTAAATACTTCAACAATAAAAAAAAAATAAAATAAAAAGGCTTTATTTCAACATTTACCCCCCCCCATTCAACCAAAATTATTTATACTCTTACTATTAATATGCTTTATAACTTTTTTCATTATGATCAAGTTTTTTAAAATAGTCATGATGTGTTGGAGGGATATATGGTAATGAATCAATCGTATCTGTAAGTATTGCAAATGTGATGGATCTGGAATGATGATATAAACTTGTTAGTACTATATTTCCAAAGTTCTGTGGTCTTCCCCGTGAGGGCAATGAATTTAGTGATTTAAAATCTTCATTCTCACTAAATGAAGATTTATAGAACACTGTATATGGTTTGCTTTTTATAAAACTCTTATCCAACATATCTTCTACCAATTTACTTCTTTACCATTGATATTTTTTCGCCTTCTTAGAATTTTATCTTCTAAGGGTTTTATGGAGAAAAAAAATCAGCTTGTTTCATTTCATGCAAAATAAACGTTTTATATTTTTGGCATTGTTTTATGATAGTATAATAGCCTTTAGGGACATACAATAAATCTTTTTTTTTCTTATAGCATCATTTGGTAAAAAAGAGTGCCCAGAATATAAAAATGTAACGTCGATAATTTCTACGGGGTTCTTGAGGAACTGAACAACTTTAAGCCACATTTAAGCCAATTTCAAATTTCTATTTTGTACAGTGCACATATCGCTGTAGGCTATTACATGTTGTTGCTTGGTTGCATTTTCAAAATGCTTCAAGCAACAAGAAGCAATTTCTTTGGTACCCCTGGATGCAATAGTTTCGTCCCAAGCGTACATATAAACCTCATTATCATGAGAATTATGGAATCCTGCATTTTAAACATACATATAAATATTTATAATATTCAATGAACACTGACAATTTTCGATAGGGTAATGTCATCTGCAAGTCAAAAAAAAAAAAAAAATAGCGGAATATCTATCTGGATTTTGTGGTGTCAAAATCTTATCTTCTTGCTTACTTTCTCTTGCTCACTCAGCGTTCTTTAAGTGTACGTCATGTTCTTCTGTGAGGCTTGTGATTTTAACATTGTTATATGATGCTTTTATTTTCAAATTTAGAAAATTATATTTTGACATGTGTCTTTTCGCGGTTGGTGTAAATGTAATTTGAATTCTTTTTTAAGAAATTCTCCTATATGTAATTTCTTTTACAGGATAAAAATTACTTTCGTCACACTTTTCTTGATATAACTTGTTTATTTGCTTGACGTTTAACTCAAGGTCTTAATATCTTCGTTTAGGATTATGAGATCGTGTGAATGCCTTTCATACAGCGGAAAGCTTTGGATATGCTCCTTTATATGGGTTAGGTGGACATCTTAAGTCTTTCTAGACGATCCTGGCATCCGGCCCCTCTAATCCATTCTATCATCTTTAGAATTTAAGACACGATCTAATGGCCCTACTGATATTTGAAAAATATTTACAAAAACGTTTTTGCAAACTCTTCAAGATAAAGGAACAAATATGACACATTACTATATTTCATACAGTGACCTTATATTCTATAAAAACGGAGGAAATTTAAAATTCCGGGAAGCTATAAAAATGTTAATGTCATTTACAATGTTGCCACACATATAAAAATGCGCTAAAGAAATTTTGTAATATATTTTTGGACTAAATGGTAGTATGTATTTGAGAAAAGTTGACTTACACTATTTTCAAAGTAATTATATTTATAACTTCATTAATTACGAAAATTTGTAATGATAAAAACAATGAAAATTTTAATAGATTTTTTTGGAAGAAGTTAATAAATAAAAAGTTCATAGTAAATTGTATTAATTTTTATCATTAACTAATTTTTTTGTCAAAATGGTCTTGCATCACTTTCAAAGAAAACGGCTCATATATTAAAAAAAAATTTCAAACTGAAACCCTACAAATCTTACAGAAAATTAATTTAGTAATGCAGTAAATTATTAAAACAACCATAAAAAGTTTTAAAAATTAAAAATTATTATTTTAAAATTAAAACTTACTAAATATTGTAGTGAAAAAAGTTAAAGTGTTTTGAAATACATAGTATACATACTAATTTTTATAAGAAACTACAGAAACTATTAATTAAAAATCATAAATTAGTTAAATACTAAACTACTCAAAAAATGTCAACCTCTCGAAAGTAGAAAAGAAATATTGAAAAACAAAAATGGAAATGTAATATAAATACTCTCTTATACTTTGGAATGGGAAATATGTGTTTAAACTAGTTTTACGGATACATCATTGAAGTTATACATTATAAGAATAGCTCTTTATAATTAAAATAAGATTTCTCTTGAATAATAGTTAATGTGGATAAATTGTAAATAAATCTGGAAGAAGGTAAAAAAAAGGTTCCTTAAATAAGATGTTGAATAGAAACACCATTCGAGATGTTAAAAAAAAATCTAAGGTGTGTGCTGCAAAAATGTCACATTTATTTTTACAGCAATAGGAAGATGTGTATCCACAAACACAATTCAAAAAAATACTCATAGAAGCAAATTATAATGATCACGTAGCTAGAAGAAAATCTTTCATTTCTGAAGCAAAAATAAGGAAAAAGGACTACACTTGCTAAAAAGTGTATTTCAAAGCCTCAGTAATAATAGAATAACATAATATTCAATGAAGAAAGTTAATTCAATATTTTTGAAAGTAATGGTCGTTGGACGGAAGTCAGAACTATTTCCCACAAACATCATACTCTTTGTCAAGGATGAAGGTAGGGTAACTCTCGTATAGGGTTGCACGAGTATGCACACAAAAAAGAGTGGGAAAATTAGTTTTAACTGACAGAGTTGTGAATAAAATGAAATACTTCGAAGTACAAAAGGATAATTTAAAATTAATTGCTTTAAATTATTTTCCAAAAATTAGGTTAAGGATAGCATTACGTGTTTCAAGATGACGAAGAACCAAAACATCGATTAAAATTGTCATGTTATGGTCATTGTAAAATTATGAAATGTACACGAAGTTATTATATTAAGTGTATACTCAGTTTTTTGATACAAAAATCTATAATTTTAATGCAGAACTTGAATGGTAAATTTTGGTCTTCATTTTTGTTTCTTAGTCTAATATATATTGTAATGTGCATTTTATTTTCTTAAAAATATTAAATTTGATGAAGTATTTAATATTACTGCTTTACGCCTTCCAGAAGGAAAGTAAGTGGTATATACTCAATTTTAGGAGCCACTAAATATGAGTAGTGAGCAAATAGGATTCTTAGTATGGCTCACATTGAGAATTCAAATTTGTTTTGTTATATTTCAGGGCTTTTTATTTCTCACTGAATCTTGTTAATTTGAACAAATATTTGCTTTATATATGTTATTTTGTATTTATGTATTCCTAGATATTTTGATATTTTTACATGTACTAACATGCTGTTAATTTGAGAAAATGGCGTCAATTAAGAGTCGTTGCCATAAAATACAGGATACATAGAGTTTAACCGGAATGACATTATAATACATTATGATTATAATAATTGCATTTAGTTCTCTTAAAGTATATCTACATAGCTAAGATATATTTAATTTGGTATTTTATCGTTTGCTTTTATTTTAATAGCTTAACAAAATATTATTGTGTCGACTTTAATAATTTATCGTTTGCAGTTATTTTAATATTTCTCTAAATAAATGATTTTTATGGCAAAAGCAACAGTTTTTATTCTTTTTGTTGTGAACATTGGCAACGTTTTTGCCCATTAGAATATTTTGTTAGCGAAAATAAAAATGCATTAGGAATTTAATAAAGGTATTTTCTTTTTTGTATGTAATTATTTCTTTGGAGCATTGGACGTGAATGTACGCTTAATTTAAGCTAGTTAATACTCATTTTGAATAATTTTACTTTTTCGAAACTTAATATGGAAAAAAAGTGTTAGCTCATGTTAAAATAAAATAAGCAAAGCTAGTTTCAATATTTTTAACATATGCTCACGTGCTGTTCTTTTTTCAGCTTTTAAATTTGATTTTAAATTCGTTTTCCTATTTACATTAGAGATAAACTTTAACGAGTCGAACATTACTACTCCGACGGGTGCAGAATATTTGTGTTTCATATTTTGCTGGGATTCGTTTTTTTCAGCGTTTGTTCTGTTATTAGAACTAAGTAAAGTTAGTGCATTTACCAAAACTCTGATCCCGATACGATTTTATAAAACAATTTAAATTTGCTGACGGACCGCAATGTTTTTACACCTTAAATGAATATTAGTATTTTGTTTCAAATATAAATTCTAGGTTTAATGTATTTATTGATTTTAATAATTTTAACACATTACAGTTAATGAAACAGTAATGGTAAAAAAATCATTTTATGAAAATAAAATAATGATATTGTGAAAATATTGGAAAATTGGTGCACTTGGCGAAGCTGAACTCATTAACAATGGAGCTCTAGGGCTAACAAACCTTTCACCCTTTGAATTGTTACTTCCATTAATAAGGAAAATATGTAAGTTTCATAAGCTCAGGAAAAGTGAGAAGAATATATATAGAAATGTTAATTGTTCTAATATTTTCCAATGTTTAATATGGTTTGTTTGAAATTTGTTTGAATTTATTCTAGGAATTGTTTTCCAGAATTGGTGAAATGGAAAATGCTATTTGCAGAAGTTGCTGCAGAATTTGCCACTCGAGTTATAGCCCAGAACTTCCCCAATTTACCACCACCGATTTTGGTCATTGTATATGGTTACACATTAGCACGTTTTCTATTATCTGAAAAACTTTTGAACCAAACTAATGCTGAAAACCTCGCTTTGGGTTTTGCCAAATCATTCGAGGATATGGCCAAATACATCCCTACTACAAATCCTGAATATGAGTCATGGGTCATATGTAAAGGGTTCATCAATTTCATCAATTCACAAGCTGAAATGAATTCTGTAAAAGGATGGAGATTGGCAATCTATATGCAAGTAACGTGGATGTTGAATGCTGTTTTGCTCGGGCCAGGAAATTTTTTCATTTAGTACTTCATAATGTTTTGTTCATATCCACTTGTCATGTTTTCACGGCCAAAATAAAAAATCTTTTTTTTAAAACTCTAATTTGCTCTACCTGTAATGTTTTGTGAGTCAAACTATTGTATTTTGTACAATATTAGTAAACGTAAAAAAAAACTGATTAAATTTGATTTATTGAATGTATTCTTAGAAATTGTCCAGTACGTAATTGCTAATTATATAAGTGAAATGGCTAAAATGTTTCAGAAAAAAAAATTAAAACTTTTTAGTGATAACTAGGTGCTCTTAATACATTTTAACCAATAAATAATCCTTAGAAACTTGAAGTGTTTCGGCACAAATTTCTATGTATTTAACTGTTTACGTAAGCTCTTGAGAACAAACTGCACAATTACATCTGCTTATAAAAGTATTGTTATTTGGAAAGTTTTTACTTCTTTATCTTTCATCTTTTTGGACTTTTTGCTTATTTTTTCCCTGCGAAACAAATATTATGAATGGAAAGAGTGCCTTACAGTTTAGGTGCGAATACGATAGGCAATAATGCTGGATAGGTAGGATGATATTAACGATAAATTTGATCGCCAAATGTCACCTAACCACAGTATTTGGTTATAAATTAGATGCTACTACATAAGTAGGGAAATTTCTAGAACTTTCTTTGAGGGTATGTATATGCACTATTCAAAGAATCAGTTCGAGTATATTTTCTAAATGTGATAATGGATTACGTATTTTGAGCTGCTGTGATTGCGTTAATTCTGTTGTGCTTAGAAACTCTCCAATTTTTTTTTATATATTCAGCAGACTTCATTTTAAGATCCCTAGGTTGTGTTTAAGTCATCAGAACTTCTGTCAGTCTCTTCCATACATGGTAGGTAATACCAAGTGGGATAGACCAAACAGCTTCTCTGATTCTTACTTTAAAATGGTCAGGTATTTTCCCCAAGAGGAGTTTGAGCTATTTATGTTAGGAATTAATACCTTTGCGTGTTTAATGAAGACTCCCGCATGAAAGTAACATTCTCCGATGGGGAAAAACAAACCCAATAATAAAGCAAACACGTCCAACACTGAAAGCAGCGTCTTAAGAAACGACTGAAGTTATATGTGAAAATGCCATGCACAGCTAAAGAAATTTGTGTGGAAGTGTATTTGAGGGTTGAGCATTTTTGAAACAACTGTTCATATTCTTGTCACAAAATACGGTTATCATCTGTCCTACAACAAAGTGGTAGTTAAAAAAATAATGTGTGGTGAGCAATTGGAAGAGGCAGAGTTATTGGTCGCTTATTGTATGTTTATTTTATTATTATTGTCTACTGAAAACTAATGACGTGGTATACTTTCCTGGATATATTAGGAAGATATTCACCTCTCCAAATACTGAAGAATTCCTTTCCGAATACTAAAGAGCTTCTCCGTATTTTATTACAATTGTGTGAAATATTCATAATAATATATGCTCAGCGATGCGTCGAATAATTGAGTAAATATTGTGGAGGAATGAATTATACGTCAAGCAGAAGAGGAACTCTAAATATTTCTAACATAATCATTATATTTTGATACGTGTTACCTTTCAATCGTCAAGAAGATATTGATTATTTTATCATACATTGCAGAGAATATCCAACATGACAGATGAAACATCCCCAGGGATTCTGACTTTTAAATGCCACGTGTTTTTCATGTGGTCGTTTCAGTTACATTCAATAGACATAATGTCCGATTGGACCCAACTCACCCAAAAGATTTAAAACTACAAACCAACACACCAAGAGACAATCACCCTCGCACTCAGCATTTACTTGCAAAAAGAAAAAAAAATTCGTACAATATTTTACTACAATAACGGAGGAAACAAGTAATAGTTCATGTTGGAGTAAAGAATTAAAGATAAAACATAATTCAGAAAATTAAAAAAAAAAAACGTATTGGGGGTGAATACTTTCGTGTGTACAATGAAAATTCTCGGCAAAAAAATGTCATTTGCTAATTATGTCAAATAACTCAAATAATAACTCGACCTTCTAAAGCAAACACGCCTAGGATAGCAATCATTGATTGACGAAACGATTGAAGCTGTATAAACTAGCTTCTCGTGTAGTCCAACAAATCTTCGCAAAAGTGTTCGAGAGCAATGTTTCCCAAACATTGTTTTTCATTTGAGCTGATTAATTTATGATATTTTTTTCGTGGCCCACAAAAAACGTTATCTATTTTGAGATTTATAGATGAATTTAAATATAATGTAGATGTCAGTATATAATTCGTTTCTACTTAAATAATTTTTAATATGAAATTATTACAAAAATAATTACACAAAAAGGAAATATCAATAAGATCATATTATCAGAGAGAAATGTCAAGCTGTCTCTTGCTATAAACTTCACGTTTAGTGAAAAAGAAGACAATTTAACTGTCAAATCTGGTTCTATTTCCAATCTGCTTTTATATTTAATTACTAGGGAATCCAGTTTTGAAGATTATTTCTAAAGCCTTTTGTCACGTTTAAAGTCGTGACAAAAGGCTTAATAAATCTTACAGCTCTTTCTGTTAAAATTGAGTTTTCTTGGTGACACGGCAACCAAACATTCATCAGTGGCGTTTTCTTCTGTGTCCTTTCGAACCATGTATTAAACTACATTTCAATTGTATCTTAAACTTCGGAAAATTCTATCTCGGATTCTATGTTAAATGAAAATAGATTCCTTATTTATATTTTGTTGCTGTTGAAAGAGGGAAAGAAATTCTTAAAATTAGTCTCCAGACATAGAAAATTTTCGTTAACAGCAGCTGAGATATCAGTCGCCAATGAATTCACATTACACTCATTCAGGAATTCTGTTAGCTTTCTAGAAGCTTCGTAATTACAAGCTTCCGCATAACGTGGCCAAAAATTCAGTTTATTCGTACCAAGTATAGCTTCTATTTGTATTTTAAAAACAGTATGTTATCTCCTAAGGTCAAATTTAAATTATTCAAAGTATCAAAGATATTACAAGCATATATAGCATCATGTTACGAATAATATCATAAACCGAAGGTGGAGTTACCCGGCCATTTTATTTAAACATAAGAGAAATTAAATTTTATATTTCATTTCTGCAAAACAACTCATCATTCAAATTAACAGACAAAATTTATGCTGGGTTGCATCTGACCCGGTACTGGGTTGCAATCTAAATTTTTAGGAATCCTGTAGTAGAGAGCTGGGCATTCCTGAAACAACTGTCTCACAGCAACACAAAACCATATTCATCATATCAACTTAAAATGTCATCATGATACTAAACTCCATTACATTACAAGAATGATAAGGTTTGAAAATTAATGAATTTTTGAAACGCGGGTTGAAAGGCTAGCGATTGTTGTTTAATGAAGAAAATGCTGAAAAAAAAATTGCAACCCGTACAAGATTTCACGTGACTCGTTTAAAACCCTAGAAACATTTTAATGTCAGCTAATTAATCAAGGATTGCATAATTGCAGCAACAGAAGAAATGTGTCCAGTGAAGGCTAATTTACTTTAAAACATCATTTTCTAAGCACATGGTGTGGCTCAATGAGTAGATGGCATTACAGAAAATATATTACCTTATTTGTCTGACAAAAGCCGATATGAAGAATGGCTCTACTTGACCCTGAATGAGTCAATAGGTGCTTCAAATGCTGCTCAGGTGTTTATTGGAAGATACATAAAAGTTTGGAAGTGTGGGGCATTCATAGCATTCACGACCTGTCCGCTGGAGAATATATTTTTAAAGGAGTTGAAAATGTTGTTCAGAAAAAGCAATCCTCGATGGAAAAAAATGAAGTGTACTTATGATGGCCAAAACATGTGTGGGAAAAAAATAAAGGTGACATTTCTCTCGTATGAAAGACTGTAAAAAAATGACTATTACTCTAAACCAATAACAATACATTTCAGTACTCATCGATAATTTTTGTGAGGATAATGCTTGGATATGCCAAAAGTAATAACGCCAAACTTGTCAGTTGTTAATTCTATTCGCACTGGTTTACATGCACTCAGTCATCATAAATTCCGCATGTTCATTGAAGATATTTGAGAAAATGACTTACCGTATTATTCTATACTAGATTAAAGTTGTTGCTGAAAAGCTCAAAAGCGAATTTTTGAGTTTCAAATAATAATCAGAATTTTTATCAAAAAAAAGTACTCTGGTTATGTTACACAAAAAAAGAATGATTTTAGAATCTGCCATTTTATGCAGATTTACCTAAACACAAAAAGGACCTTAATTTAAAATTATAAAGAGAAGCACAGTTTCTACCTGATTGGTACACTTATATTACTTCCTTTCGACAAAACGTGTTCTTTTTCAATCCCAATTGAAGACATATGTCTTACGCATTTTAAAACACGCCAAATATTAAGTGAGCAAATTGAAAAACCATTTTCGGCAGTATTTGTAATTGAAGCTTTGGGCATTTTCAAATAAATTTTAAATCTGATATTTCGTTTTTAGATGTAATTGCAAATAGCATCAAGATTCAAGAAGAAAAAATCTTAAGATTTTCGAACGCCATCATAGAAAATCTGTCCAAAAATTTCAAATGGAAATGATTGATTTATATTGAGGCATTATACTCTTTAAATTCACAATTGCTGAAATCTCATAAGAGAGTTTGCTGCAATTTTATCAAATTTTTTGTCTAACGATGAATGTGTGTAAATCTTCCACTTACACAATTTGATCAGTTGAGAAAATTTGTTCATAATTGTTTTTCTGCTCTCGGGACAACTAGTTAACGCAGATACGGATTTTTTCAATAACCTTACAAAGATTATGGCCTACTTTCTTAATGTTCCGGTGCAGCTTTGTCAGTTTCTTGTTCAGTTTCTGATCTTCTTCAGAACATTTTCTAGCTGAAATGATGAATCTCCAAAAATGTTATTACTAGACAAACAATCATTATTTTTTAAACACTCGTGCGTGTGTACTAATTCCATCTATTAAATAAATTAAACTTTTTTGAAGAGTTAAAAAAAATGTTACAAAAATGTCAACGGGACCAGAACCTTGAAATCAAATTGATCCGTCCACCACTTTGAGAAGCATACTTTTTGCGATAAAGTAACGTATTTCAAAAAATTGCTCAGCAAGATGTTACATGAAAATATACTGGTGGTCAACTGTAATCCTAATTTCATTTTATTAAATAGAAGAACTCTTCATTGGACCCTGTGAGTCAATATTCCCACTTTTGCGAGAAACTAATACAAAGGCAGTTCGGAAAAGGTATAAAGATAGTTCAGGAAATAACTACCATATTTTTTATGAATCTTCTTTAAGTTACAGATATCCAAAACAACTATTCTCTAAATCTCAGTTCTTCTACGACAAGGGTGTCAAACTCAAAAATCCGAAATGTTCCAAATCAACAAAGATTTTATATTTCAAAAGGAAAAGCTGAAATTTAAAAATAATTTTTGCAGACAAAATTATTTTTTTTTGAAAAAATATGTTTGAAATAAATAAAAAAAAAAACGGAAATTTTAGAATTTATTCGTTAAAATTAACATATATTTTCTGTTACCTTCTTTTCTATCTCATGAAAGATTTTGTTTATAGTTAATACTTTCAAAACAGATCAATGTTAATTACCAGTAATTTTAGATCTGATTGGAAATTTATGTTTTGTTGGAATATGAAAATAACTGCTCACCGTGATAAGTACTTCGAAACATAGAAATTATCTCATGTGCAAATGTTTAAGTGTTTTCAAACTTATCTGGTAAACATTTGTAAGATTCCGGTACGCCACCTTCACTGAAATTTGTTTTTAATTTGTACTTGTTTTTAATTACCTCCATTTTCATCTCATTAGCGTAAACACATGAAGAGAAATTCTGGTTCTTTTAGCACTTTTATGTTTCTATTATCGTTTCAACTAAGCGACTGGGAGCTATATTTCCAAATCGTTTATATTATCACCCGCATTCAATTCAAATTCAGATCTAAAAAAAAAGAAAGAAGAAAGAAACACTCGTCACTTTAGCTCTGAGGTGCGTGCGTGATGCACAGATTGGTGGATTGGGAACATGACAGATACGATATTTTGGTACCGTTACATTCACTGAGCGATCTGCCTACAGGCCATGTGTTTAAAACTCTTGATCTTCAACGATCTTTGTCTTGAATACTATGCATCTCTTGTATACAGAACAATTACTCACAATAGTTTTAAAATAAACACGCTTATTAAAATGATTGAACATAAATTTTTCTTTTCGAGGAACATTCCTATCCTGACGTGATAAATGATTCTGATTTAGATTTATTCGAGGAATCAATTAGTCGGTCATATGTTTTACCTTACTCTTGTTAAAAATGTGGAAAAATGTCACCATTAGAATTTCAAATAAAATTATTTTAATTTAGCATCGAATGCACATGAAGGGCGGGTAAGGTTCATAGCATGATAAAAGTAAAATATTACATGCTCGAAAACATTACATACTCTCATTTTGATAGTAGAGGGGAATATCCGAATGTGAAAATGGACTATACATACTTTAATTTGATTTTAATTTATGAATATTCGTAATAGATAATGACGAAAGCCCATACCTTCTTAGAATGCGACTAAAGGTCCTACATGGTAGAATTTATTTTTTTGAGAAGATTTTAATTCTTCGTATAGCCCAGCAAGTCAAAAAAGCAATATCAAGAGAGAGAAAGATATATATATATATATATATATATATATATATATATATATATATATATATATATATATCGTCTATGAAGAATTAAAATCTTCCAAAAAATAAATGCGTACTTTAAGCGGCCGCGCGTGCGCGCTGCTGCGTTTGCGCGTACGCTAAAGTGCGGCAGTTCTGCTGGCGTTTGCTGCCAGCGCGGCGGGCGGCGCCGCGCAACGCTTTGCGGCTGGCGCAAAAGCGCTTTGCCAGCCGCTATGCCGCAGGTAAAAGGCGGTACTGGCTTGCTGGCTTACCGTAGCCTGCTACGCGCGTGGCGTTTTGTGCAGCCGGCGGGCGCGGCGTGGTGTTGCCGCGCGCAGGCGGCAGTACGCGGCTGCAGCGGCGCTGTGCGTATGCGGTGTGCCATGTATTTACTGTCATGTTCTTAATCCAATTAATCTGTGCATCACGCACGCACCTCAGAGCCAGCGACGAGTGTTTCTCTTTTCTTCTTTTCTTTTTTTTTTTAGATCTGAATTTTGAATTTGAATGCGGGTGATAATATAAACGATTTGGAAATATATTCCCAGTCGCTTAGTTGAAACGATAATAGAAACATAAAAGTGCTAAAAGAACCAGAATTTCTCTTCATGTGTTTACGTCAATGAGATGAAAATGGAGTGTAATTAAACAAGTACAAATTAAAAAACAAATTTCAGTGAAGGTATAAAACCGGAATCTACAAATGTTTACCAGATAGTTTGAAAACACTTAAACATTTGCACATGAGATAATTTCTATGTTTCAGTACTTTATCACGGTGAGCAGTTATTTTCATATTCCAACAAAACATAAATTTCCAATCAGATCTAAAATTACTGGTAATTAACATTGATCTGTTTTGAAAAAAAGCATTAACTATAAACAAAATCTTCATGATAGAAAAGAAGGTAACAGAAAATATATGTTAATTTTTTTAACGAATAAATTTAAAATTTCCGTTTTTTTTTTTTTATTTGCTTCTAAATATATTTTTTCAAAAAAAAATAATTTTTGTCTGCAAAATTATTTCTAAATTCAGCTTCTTTTCCTTTTGAAATATAAAAATCTCATTGATTTTGGAACATTTCGGATTTTTTTTGAGTTTGACACCTTGTCGTAGAAGAACTGAGATTTAGAGAATAGTTGTTGGATATCTGTAACTATAAAGAAGATTCATAAAAAATATGGTAGTTATTTCCGAACTATCTTTTATACCTTTTCCGAACTGCCTTTGTATTAGTTTCTCGCAAAAGTGGGAATATTGACTCAGGGTCCAATGAAGAGTTCTTCTATTTAATAAAATTAGGATTACAGTTGACCACCAGTATTTTCATGTAACATCTTGCTGAGCAATTTTTTTTGAAATACGTTAATACTATCGCAAAAAAGTATGCTTTCAAAGTGGTGGACGGATCAATTTGATTTCGTTCTGGTCCTGTTGGACATTTTTGTAACATTTTTTTAACTCTTCAAAAAAGTTTAATTTATTTAATAGGATGGAATTAGTACACACGCACGAGTGTTAAAAAATAATGATTGTTTGTCTAGTAATAACATTTTTGGAGATTCATCATTTGAAGCATAGAAAATGTTCTGAAGAAGATCAGAAACTGAACAAGAAACTGACAAAAGCTGCACCGAACATTAAGAAAGTAGGCCAATCTTTTGTAAGGTTATTGAAAAAATCCGCATCTGCGTTAACTAGTTGTCCCAGAGCAGAAAAAAACAATTATGAACAAATTCTTCTCAACTGATCAAATTGTAAGGAAGATTACACACATTCATCGTTAGACAAAAAAATTTGATAAAATCTGCAGCAAACTCTTTATGAGATTTCAGCAATTGTATCTAAAGAGTATAATGCCTCAATATAAATCAACATTTCCATTTGAAATTGACAGAGTTTTCTATGATGGCGTTCTGAAAATCTGATTTTTTCTTCTTGAATCTTGATATTTGCAATAAGATCTAAAAAAAACGAAATATCAGATTTAAAAATTTATTGGAAAATACCCAAAGCTTCAATTACAAATACCGCCGAAAATGCATTTTCAATTTGCTCACTTAATATTTCCGGAACGAAGTACAACAA
>BMAW01000669.1:4776-22908 GCA_019974015.1 Nephila pilipes | reverse complement strand
TTCCATATTTTCTTTTATTTTTCTTTCATTGTTACATTTCTTTCTGTTTTTTTGTCTTTTTAATTATTTTAAATTATTCTTTCTTAAATTTTCAGTATATATATATATATATATTTATATATATGTATGTATGTATGCATAGAATCCAAAAAAAATCAGAGATTTCTTTTCTACAATAAATATGATTAACATTTAATTGAAGAACTTTGAGTACTATTTCATTTTCAAATTAGAAAAATACTTTAAACAGAAATAATAATAAGTTACTTTCTCCATTATAATCTTCAGAATCTTAAAGAATTAAACTTGTTTATAATATATATCGAATGACAAATCTGACTTCATTCTAAATATACAGAAACTTTTCAACATTAGACTGAAACATTTTTTTTTTGCTAATTTAAAAATTAGGGCTAACTTTAACAAATTAGAATATCATTTTTTAGAATCTAATGTAGACAGTAATTTATTCTTACTGTTTAGCTGCCGAGAGAGAGATTATCAGGTTATATACAGACGCACTAGCTTGATACTCTTTTTTTCTGACTTACCATGATGCGTTATAAATTTGTGAAAATAGGCATACCGCGTCATAACTTCCATTGTTAAAAAGCATGAGGGAAATCAAAATTTCCAACCATGATTCCCTCTCCCCCCCTATTTGATAGTCACTAATATATAACTCGAGACCTAACTTTGACATCTACTTCTTTTTATTGTCAGTAAATTCTACTTTTTTTTTTATTCAATTGTAAATTCGCAATATAATGTAAACATAATGCCTTCAACTTTTTCAAATTATGCCTTTTTTATGCTTTAAATTTAATTTTGCTTCAGTTTCATTTAAAATATAATTTTGCTTTGATTTCATTTTTAATTTAATTTTGCTTTAGTTTCTTTTTAAATTTTCTTCCTACAGGATCCTTTGATTTAATGGGTTATTGAAATTTATTTGTGTAATGATTGTTTAAATTTTATTTGTAGTTAAAGTAAAAGCTGTATACAGAACAATTATAAAAGTTACTTCATTAGGATCCTACTTAAAAATCACTCCTTAAGTAATTTTTAAATTAGTATTATTTAAAAATTGAAGAACATCCCTGGAATTCAATTCACACTGTTACAGTTTATAGAGAAAAGTAATTTAAAGTAACTGGACTGCAAATAGTATTAATTGAAGAATAGAATAATAAAATTTTAAAAAACTTTTCTAATTGTAGCCGATGCAGTATATGCCGAGATATTTATTCGATGCAGTATACGTTCGGCTTTTAATGCCAAATTTTTGTATGTCCATTGTCGTTTTTGGCCGCAATGTCTCATATCTTAAATTGGTGAAAAATGACCGAACTCAACATATGGGCGTATACAACATCCTAACTTAACAATTTGCAAAAAATATTTCAAACTATGAAAATCAATAAGCTTCAAAACTTTTGTAAATGTCTGATAAATAATGACTTTTATATCATCAGACTTATTGATATGTTTTTTATACCGTTTAAATCTTTTATTACAAGTAATATTCACTTTTATTGTAAAATAATATAAGAATAGTACCTTCAATTAGAAAAAGAAGAGTACTGTGCTATAAATTTAACAAAGTAGGATATGTTTTAATATCAACTGACACAAACGAAAAAGAGTTTGAATAACACTAGTAATTTTTTTTTATTTCTAAATTAGCAATTAAATATTGTTGCGATTTAAAACTTTTAAACAGTTTAAAGTCTTTGTTAATTATATTATTAAAAATAGTTTTTAGTAACTTCAATATTAATAATGATAGAGTTATATACTTAAAAGATTTAGAAACCGCAGTTATCAATCTCCAGGATGGATTTTTATTATTTATGTAGACAAAGTATCTATAATTATGCAGCTATATTCTTAAAATTCTATGGAAGCTTGATCCATAAGCATCAAAAGAATAATAACTTATTTAGAGTTTTAAGCAACAGTCAGAAGAAAAGTTTTAGTAGATTTATTGCATTTAGTAAAAAAATTAGTGTCAATATGAGTAACATTAAATTTCCTAAAAAAACATTTTATCAACAAAATTTAATTAAATCTCTTTAAAATTTAGAGTTGCAACTATTGGTCAAAATGCTTATATTACTATTGGTGGGATAAAATTACCTAATGCACAAAAAATATTGCAGATAAATTGTAGAATACTGCTATTATAAAAATTGTGCTGCTATAGTTAAACATATTTATAATAAACTGATTTTATTTATTTATTGGTATGATTCCGAAACTGTTTACAATTCTATTGATATGGTAGATCTCAGTTACGATCTAAAGAATATTCTTAAGAAAATATCACTAAGGTGATACTGTACAAGGTATGACTTTTGAATAAGAGACTTACGCTGCCAGACATTTTACGAAACTTAGTTTACGTATTACTCAATTGGATTTGAAAACGGAGAAGATTTAAGAAAGGTTGAACATGCGATGCAAATTCTGTTTCATGATGGTTGAATTATTTGTCTTATTAAACTTTAATATTATTTGTAAATGGAAAATTTCGATTGAACAAAAAAAAATAAAAACGATATTTGTATTTAATATCCGCTCAATTATTATATTTTTGTAATATCTAATTTAAAAAAGATATATCTCCTATCAGATACAACTATAGATCTTTTTTTTAAAATGCGCATTTTATTGGAAATTTTCTTATTAATTTATTGTTTCAAAAAGCTTCTGTTTACGTTTATATTACTCCATCAGAAAATGAGGAACATGTTTCAATTGGTATGTTAATTTCAAATAGAAATGCAAGAATATTATTATTTTGGTAAGTAGGTATTTGAAATTAATGATTTGTTTGCACAAAATGGCAAATACATATCACTATTTGAGTGGGTCTTTCAACAGGAGAAATAATAAACTGCTATATATACAACCTATTGCACACGTCTCTTTCAGCAGGTGTCGTTCTTAATGTTTAGAAGGACTCACTCCAAGGATCATGTACTTCTTCGTATTGTTGGTTATTTTTCAGTTTTCCTTTAATTCATTCAAAGTTGTAGGACTGGATGGTAAGTGAGATAAATATTGAAAGTTTCTTTATGACAAATCTAATATTTTCTCATCTCTTAACTAGAATTATCATATTTCTGGTGTACCTAGAACTACCAAGGTGGGGCATAGCTGACTTCGTCATGTTATTCTTAATTTTTATCATAATGCAGACACAGAAAATAAAGTGTTTTATGATTAATATAATAATTTTTAATTAATGCTTTATAAAACTTAGCTTCTAGAATATTATATAGTATGAAATTTAGTTAATAAATTACAAAAAAAAAATTATAATTGTATAATACATATTTTAAGATTTTGGCAGGTTGTATGAAATGGAATGTAAAAATGTCTATTAAATAATATATATTTAATAATTAATTTAAATCTCATAATATTCCTACTCATAATAAATTATAATAAATCTCATAATATTTATAATAATGAATTTAAATCTCATAATATTCCTACAGATTATAATAAAATATTAATCATAATAAAAACTAAATATGCATCAAATTTTATTTACATTATATTAATTCTTCTCAAATCATTTCAAATCATCTCAACAGAATACTATAGTCTTTGTTGTACTTTTGATGTGCATAATCCACATACAAATGTTGAACATTTTTCACACACATATTAGTTTTATTGTCTTTTCATTGCTTTATCTAGAAACGTTTTTGTTCGATTGAAACTTTCAAGGTAGTATGTGGAAGGATAACTTTTGGTTCTTTTGCAAAAAAATATATTTCTCTATTAGCTAACTACTAATTTTAGAATGTAGTCTCTTTTGTTCAGATTAGAACCTGTTATCTCTTTAAGACCTACCCATGTATTAATCACCCCTAGATTCTAAGATATTGAGAAAAATACATGTATTGGTCACCGCCTTGATGCAGATTTTACTGAACATTTTCTTGCCTTCTGCTGGATCTGATAGACCTCAAATCTTGTGGATTGTAGAAATTTATTATTTCCGGAGTTTACTTCACATTTTGAGTAACTTCTAATGAAGAATGCGATGTTCTAGAAGAAGTACATTTTTGTATTTATATATAAGTAAGAAGCAAGAATGGTGTTATCATGTGCCATAAGGGTTGATGAATAATTGAACTTTTTTTTTTATTTTCTTCTAGAATTTTTGAACTTCTGTTTTTGCTATATTGGTTGTCGCGACATAGGTATTAACCCTTTTATTTTAGGCTTTCTACAAAATATTGAGATGTAAAAAAATCGTTACTTCTTATATTTCTCGTCCTCTTTTAACTCTTGGATAATTGAATTTGGAATCATCATTTCTTAAATATGAAAATACTTTGATTATGTACTTTGAGCTCAAATCTACAGTCAACCAAAATTTGACGCCATGTTTGTCTGATTTTCTTGGCATAAATTGCAAAGATTTATAGTGTGTATTTGACGAAAAACGCTCCTAATTTGCAGTGATGTTTTCTCCTGGTTGTAAAACATGAGATAATTTTCTATAAATGAGAGAATTCTCCAAAAATCTGATATTTGTGCAAATTTATCATATTTCAATCTATCTGATCTTGAAATTTTTAAGTGAAAACGCATATATCGCAAAACTTTTAAAATTCTGTTCAGGCTCATCGTTGAAAGAGAAAAATTGTGGCCCCAGCTCTTTGATGAAATACTAGTGGTTTAAATCCCTTTTGCAGCTAACGCTCCGCAAACATACAATATTGCAATAAAGGAATCAAGTTCATCGAGAGAAGTGCTCTAAGTTTCATTATTTAGTTTTGATCTTGCTTCAACATCTGCACATGATGTTCTCAATAACATTCAAATTTTATCATTTATGAAAAATCTCCAGGAAGTTATAGGACTGCTATTAGCAATATTTGTTTTGGATGATTCTGTCGGTTCCGGTTTTCCTTTTAGAATATTTTGAACATATCGTCGATCAGAAGAAACTGAAGGCTGCTGATGCATTATTTTATTTAGTTCTATCTTTCGCTTCTTCCAAATCACTTTGTTATTGCTCTTATTTTTTTTTATTTTTTTTTTCTTAAAACATTTACAATTCTTTGATGTTTTATGGATTCCTGAACTATCTTTACTTGGACTATTTTCATATTTTACTTTATTTCTAGGGTATAACAAGGAAAAGAATATTCTACAACATTACAATACATATATACGACAGCTTCAAATCACAAAAGCGCACACATCTGCCTAACATTAGCAAACGAGATGTACGGACACGCCCCCTTCTCATTCTGGTTCTTTTGCAAATAGCAAGTACAATACATCTCCGTATGCAATTCTTTTGTAACTGAAAAATGTAGAGTTGAAATAAATGAAAACGCAATTATCTTTCTCGGGTCAGCTATGACCCTTATGGTAGTTCTAAGTATACAGATATATAAATAAGAAAGTATTCCTTAGAATTCAAATAAATTCGTTTTAAGACAGGCTGAATAGTAAGGAAAAATCGAAAAATCAGAAAGCTTAATTTTGCAATACAATTGTCAAACGAGCAAAAACTCACATCTTGGGTCACAGATGATCCACCTCGTTAATTCTATTGTTAAAATGTCCATCATTAAATATTGACAATATTACTCAAACACTTATTTTAATTAATTTAAATTTGCATCTTCTACTACCAAAAAGTACCAAAGGTAACTCTTTCCTTTTAGGAGAAGGAAGACCGTTTAATTGCACCGTGTAGCTTATAACTGAAATTAAATGTCAGCTCCTTTATGTGGAACATGCTAATGAAATGTTTTGCTGATAAACACCTTTTTCTTTCAGAATTTAAAATAACTTTATGAGGATGTTTGGATAAAAAATAAATATTTATATCAAATTTATTGTTGTTGTTACTAATAGTTTAATCGAAATAAAGACTTGTTTTTTCGAACTAGTTCATCTTAAAGAGCGAGAACACCTAAGTCAGCAGTCCACCAGAACCTTGTCCTTAGCTATTCCGAATTATTCAAAGTCGTTCCCCTCTCTGTGTCTTCTCAGGAGTATAACTTTCTGCAATACGACATATTACGGAAGGCTTACACAGCTTCGGATACCTGAAAATATTATTGATATTTTTCTCCTCTCGGACACCCGCTCTCATACTGGAAGCAAACAAATATTCTTTGAGCCCATTCTTCATCCCGTTGCCAAATTTCCCTTCGACTAACACGGCTAATGACACACACCTCTGCCCTTCTTACACAGTTCCCTAAATAGAGCGACTCATCGAAATGCGCGCGGATGAGTCAGGAATAGCGCTCACCGCAACCAGAAAGCAATAAAAACGATATTATTGTTAACGAATTACGAATACGTTAACGAATTCATTAACGAATACGATAATTAATGCTTTCAAATTAAATATATATAGTCTGTAAATTACTAAAATATGAATAATGTTCTCGTTTCTCTTTATACACATATAAGGAAGAAACATAACAATTACTCCCCTGTATTAAATGAATATTTCATGCAATTTATTCAAATTTATCATATTGATTTTCTCGAGAGATCACTTTTGCTTTAATTAAAATTCTATGGAAAGTACTTCAATTTAATTTCATTCAAAATCAGTAACTATAATTTACATACTTCTTTCAGTGTTTTTATTCAAAAATTTCAGATTTCCATTAGACACTTTATTATTCGAAGTATTCTTCGCATTAAAACTTGATAATATTACATCTTTACTCAAACAAAAAATTGAAGTTATTTATCGAAGGACTGAAAAGTAAGTAAATATAAATGCACGTATAGCTCTTCCTTACAAATGTTTTTTTCCTTCATAATTTTAATTGAGAAAATACTTCTGAAGAATTTTTTGCCTTTTTTTAAGCGATGCAATGCATCTTAAAGAAAGGAAATATAAAATAGTTTTTATAACACCCGATGTGATATGTGTTGCTTATAAACAAAATCAATTCATCTAAAGAATTGGATAAAGAAAGATTCATCTAAAGAATTGGATAAAGAAAGATTCATCTAAAGAATTGGATAAAGAAAGATTCATCTAAAGAATTGGATAAAGAAAGATTCATCTAAAGAATTGGATATTGAAAAAGTTTAGAGGAAACACTTTATTTTTCTTAAGGTTAGCAGAAGTAAAAATATGCTAAGTGAAATTCTAAGTAATCACCTAAGTACAAAATTTGGAAAATTTACAAAAAGCAATCGAACTTTGCGTCCAGACATTTTCGAACACTTCCAGACAACTTTGATGTTCTTACTGAACATTTATGTAATTTTTTGGAAAAATTTCATAACTGTTAGAAAATATTCCAGTTCAATTTATAAATATCATATATCAATATCACATATCGATATCAATTATAACAAATATCATATATTGCTGTCATTAAATGTATTATAATTCAAAGAGTATTTTGAGAAGTCTTAATTCGTGAAAAGTATACTAAAAATATACATAAATTACTTTTATTTGTACACCTATGTATTGTTCGCTTATTCATATTTAAGAAAGATTATTACTGCATAATATATTAAAAAACAACCCAAAAACTAGATTAACAGAATAAATCTTATAAATTACCCTTACTTTTTTATTATCAGAAAGAGCATTCTACCAAATTTTAAATTGTTCTATGAAATGTTTTTAAAAAAATTTAATGCAAAAGAGTTTACGAACTATAAAAATTCCGCACGCGTTGATGTTCTAAATAAAATTAAAAAAAAATTTCCATGTTTCCAGCCTCCATGAAATTCCTTTTACCCGTTTTGTACCACTCATGTCAATAAATTTTGTATTTCCGTTTTGAAATCACAGAAATAAATTTGTTTATTCCTTTTTAACACTCAAAACATAAAATTCTATAATTCGCTTTTCCACATGTATATGTTTAATTATAATAAAATTTTCTTTTTTTCTATTTTGCCACGGATGGCATAATTTATTTTAGTTCCGCTTTGCCACTCATGCTAATATATTTTTCATTTTCCATTTTTGCTTCTCGAGGCATAAAATTGTTTCGTTCCGTTTTTAGACATAAGAGTAAATTCTTTTCTTCCTAATTTTTAATCTAATAATTTTATTTATTTTGTTTGGTCATTGTTATGATATATTTATTTTATATGTTTTAAATCAAAACAAATAATTTCATTTTTTACTTTCTAGTTGCGTCCATAAGATAGAAATTTCTTTCTAATCATGCTCAGAACTGATGTTCGGAAGAGAAAATAATAAAAAGGAATATCAAACGTTTTGTTTGAGTTGATTTTGCTCTAACATATATGTACTAAAAATATAAACCTAAATATATTATTTAAACATTAAAAAGAGAAATTTTTGAAAATGAGGAATTTTAATTATACGTCAAATTAATTATTAGATATGAAAAAAAATCATCTGGCGGCAAAATCTAAAAATGTTAATTTAATCAAATGAACTAATACTCAATTAAAACTAGTATTTTTTAAATTATTACTTGAACCCCTAAGCATATAAATAAATATTTTATGTATAATATTTTTGTCGATACTTAGGCAAGCAACATAAAAATATTTTATCTAATTTAAATGAATAATTTATGCAGTTCATTCTAATTTATCAAATTAATTCTTTTTATAAGATCCCATTTTTTTTTTATCGAATTGAACATTTCATTAAAGTATTTCAATTTTCTATTTTCTCTCAAATTTATGAACTCAGCTTTTAAATTTCTATTCTTTCTATTATTTGGACACTTCAAATTTTCCTTAGACTCAATCATTTATTACTTTAAGCATTCGTCCGCAGATTGCAGTCAGTGATTTGTCGCTGAACGCTCCTGCAAAAATCAGTGATAGGGTTTGAATCAGTGATGGGGAATACAATTTGAATTGGTAAAGTCAGTGATTCTCAACCTTTTTAACGCTTCTGCCTCCCTGAAGAGCGATAAATATTTAAACGACCGCTTTGTAAAAATTTCGAAATTTAAGGTATAGGGAAGGAGGGGGGATTATTGAATTACGCAAAGCGAAATGTTTAAGCAAATTTCTTCATTAGACTTACGCATTACTTTTGTTTGGTTTAACTCTATCCAAAGTTTGAGCTATATTCTTATTAATTTTGGTATAATTGTATAGTAATCTATGTCGAGAGTAATCAGATCAGATTGTTTTCGATCATTAACAAGACAACTTTTATACGCTTGTTTAAGATCCAATTTTTCTGTACTTTGAAGAAAAGTTCCTTCCAGGATATATCGATATATGAATACTGAGTCATTGTTCTTCTTACCAAGTTTTGACCCCTGTTACTTCCCAAACATTCCTTTTAGTATCACCACTCCATTCCCTACCAACGTTCTTTATAGTTACTGCAATGTGTTTTCTCAAGTTCTGAACACAAAAACTGCCATTACATAAAAAGTAATTGAACTTTGACTCATCTGCAAATTTAACATCCATCCAGAAATTTATACCTTTGTTTAAATGGGCTTTAGCAAATTCTAATCTATCCATCCTTGGATTTTTTTTAGATGTAAGGCTTCTTAAGGGAAGACTTTGTATAAAAATGGCATTTTTTCAAATTATTTCGAATTTTTTGTAAAGTTATGCAAATTTTCTACAATGCTTCTTTTTAAATTTAGAGGTATCGATTTATGAATTATTTTTAATTATTTTGTTCTCTTTTATCAGTTTCAGATAATTTCTAAGATCGGCCACTTCTAGAATTATTTTCCAACGTTCCATCAGATTTATACTCTTTTAATATAGACAGGATGTTAGTTCTATACATTTGGACCATTTCAAATAAAGTAAATTCTAATTTTTCTCAAAGAAAAGAGCTATTGAAATATTTTTTTTCAGTTTGAATCGAGTTTTTTTACCCGTATCTTAATAATTCTTAAGTAAAATGCAACAAACGAACAAAAATTAATCTTGTCAAACTATTTACGTTTTAGAAGAATTTGAAAGGCGATTTTTCGTAAAGAGACAGAATTTTTTTCAAGCATATTACTTTTATCGATTATGTTTCTTAACTGTAGGCATTGATGAATTAATTGCCATTTTTTTCGTCAGTTACTTTAAAATTATTAAGACGATACTCATTTAAATATAAAGAAATTGTTATTAGCTAAATTATGTGAACTGGAATCTAGAGACGTTTCTAATTCTTTTTTAGAATCAAGACTTTGTAAACATTACACATATTAAGTACTTTTTTGATAAGTGTAGGACCGTTGAAAATACAAATATTAGCAAAACAATAGTATTTCATTCTACAATTTCAAGACCACAATTTATCAATGGATAATTGACATCAGCCTGTTAGTTAGAAAATCAATCAGCATAGGTTTTACGCATGTTTGCTCAATTATAATATTCATGGAATAACAAGATGAATTCAAATTTGTTAGACAAGTGAAAAAAGTTGTTAATAAAAAACAAAACAAAAGTGTAATTGATTACAGCGACGCAAAAATCACTTCGGAAATTGTACATGTTCCTTAAAATTAACTTTTTTTTATTTGTTTATTCATTACCATACCATTTTTGTTTGAAAGGAATTTTAATTCAGTTTTAGAGATACAATTGTGTACTTTCCCATTCAAAAATATTTGCAATCAGTCTCTTAATTTTAAAGAAAGATATAAAAACCTCCACGATTTTACACTTTTTTCGCAAATTATTCATGAGAAGTTTCATTGGAATACAATTAAGTTCACCAATTCAAAAAATCTTTCAAATCAGTCATGTTTAAAATATTTTTCTTTTTTCTAAGAAAAATGAACATATGAAAAAAAATGAGTCATTTCGTAAAATTTTGTTATAAACGCCTATAATGAATTCAATTATTGAAAGAAAATTTAAGAATTGAAATATGTGATTGGGACCCAATGTTATAATAAATTGTCAGAAGGTATAAATTTTCAGACAATCGTTTCAAAAGGGAAATGGAAAATCATAATCAGCGTTTTTCTACGACTCTTTATATCTGAAATTAATCCGCTGTGTTCACAAAAATACTTTCGCGAGCATCAGATATAGAAAAACCACACTGTGAAACGATTGGAAGTTGCTTCGCTTCATACGTTTAAATTGAAATTTATTCAAGCAAAAAAAATAAGAGTGAAAAGGAATTCAGATGCAAGAATGATGTGTTTCCCAGCAATTATCTTGGCCGCTCTTCAATTGTCAATTGGATTTTAAACTGGGACAGGGGACAGTAATACTGCAGTAAAGTATACTGTATTACAAATGTACATTTTATAGAAGAAAATTTCGTGTTACATGATCCAACCGTGAAGAACTAACTCAGGGCTTCACAAAAAATATTAAATTCTTTCTTAAGGCTTCCATTTACCTGCCATTTTGATTTCATAAAGACTGTTCATTCTATAAAATTTCTATTTAGTCTATTTTTAAGCAAATTATCTGCTATATTATCTGAAGGTTTTTTTCCATTGTATTGTGATGACGGTCTAAAAATTCTTATGTTATTTGAAGCCTTCAATGTCAGATGTTAGCACTACAGCGATGATGCCTGACATTTACACAAAGCTGAACTACTGCACTCTTGTGATTCTAAGAAATGATAACCACTTTTTTAAACTTTCCAACAACTCCCTTTCTTAAAGGCTGATGCGATCTTCATTTAGAGACTTATAATTTCTCCCAATGTTTTTCAATAATTTCTTGAATATACATTTTGAATAAAAATTTTATGATGTCACTCCAAGTTAAGCTTAGAATTTTCTACAATCGAAAAATATTCTGCCAACTTTATTGAATGTCTTGCATATTATATTTTAATTGATCGTTGTAATTAAAAATGAAACATATTTTATCCTCCATAGGTTTTATTCAGGCATTAATAATGAGGGTTATTATGTTTGTAAATTCGAAAATGGAAGGAAAATAGAAGATGTCGAAATGGGATGCGGAGCTAAATCGGAAAGTAATAAAATGTAACTTTGCGAGCCAAAAACAAGTATTTATAACTAGCAATATCTTTTGTTATATCCAATCTTCTAGAAATCCCTACACTAAATATATTAAAATTAATGAATAAGTAAAAATTTGACATTCAAAGTCATAGCCATAATAAGACGATCAGTTATATACTTAACAAGTTTATTTATTCTTGGATGAGAGAAAGGATATTTTACAAACACATGATAAATGCCATCATATATATAAAGTACAGAATACACAATTTAAGGAGATGATCAGAGTGGCTACGGCCATCAAAGCTGAAGCGTAAGATAGAGAATTTTAACTTATTCCAAATTTTAATGGAGGGATTTTTTTAGATCACGTTGTGATTACTTGGTATTGGATGAAGGGTTCTTTCAGAGACTTTAGCTGGAGTCGGACCGCCTGATAGAGATTATCCCTACAGATCTGAGAGTCTCGGAGATGTTCATTCAGCAGATTTCAGACTAAGAATAATCAAAATTGCATAAACAAGCAGCGATTCAACACCAGAAAAAGGAGAACAAGAAAACAACTGCATTTCAACAAAAATAAATAAACGTTGACATTAAAAGTGGTCTAAGCCCATAAATACACATGTAGAAAAACATTTTTTAAAAAAAATATTATAATTTTTACTTTTGTAAGCAAATTGGTGAGTATAAATCCTTTCTACTATGGTGTCACGTTACATTGTTTCTAACCACCAAGCAATATTGAACTAAAATAATACACGACTAAAAATATTTTGTAAAACAAACTTATTCTAAAAAATTAATTATTATTCAAAAACTATATCAAACGATCTATTTTAAAGTAATAAGTTTTAGCAAAAAATAAGCATACTAAAATTGATAAATCTAAAATATTTTAAATATCATAAAATAAGCTATTCTTAAAATGTGTGTCTCTCTCTAGAGGCAAAATTTAAAATTTTAATGAAAATCTTTTCAACCAAACTAAACATTTATATTACAAAGTTCTTTTAGGTGAATACTATCTCTAAAAATATGTTATATAGGCAAAAATTCCTAGAAAATATAAATTGAAAAAATCACGCACACATATATATTTTGTACAATATAATAACAAGAAATATGTATCTATTATTTTTAATTTGTCTTAATCACTTTTAAATATTTGGTAATAAAATTATTATATTAGCTTGCAAAATGTGTAAACTTGCGAAATTTTTTTATAATGATTATTTTTTGCACAAAGCAACTTGCTAGCTTATTATTTTTAATTATATAATTAAGTATAATATTTCTAGAAATAGAATTATATGAGCAACTATTTCAGAAAGGTACCTCATCAATATGAAATTTAAAACCGTCTCCCTTGTTAAAAATATTATTAATATATTTTTGTTATCTATAATTTTCATTGTATATCTAAATATTCTGTTTCACATTTACTGTTATTAGTTTGAATTAGATTTACTTACATCAGTTAAAAATATAAGTTTTCTTTAGAAGACTTTTAATTGTACAAAACCAATTAAATATACATAAAATCTATATCAATATAATTATGTTCATAATAGTGTAAGTAGATATTTGCTACTCTATTACTTGAAGTTCCACCATACGCTGTGTGCTCATATAGTTATTCTTTGACTCCTTTTGATTTTAGTTTCAGGTTACAGTTATGATCCTACAGCTTTTACATTGTCACAAATACCTTTGATTCCTGATGATGCTTTAAGTCCCTCCTTACCTAGCGTAAAGAATGTGGAATCTTTTCTACTAGGACCTACTGCAGTCGCTTTTGTTGAAACTTTCACTCAACTTGTAAAATCATCAAATGTACTATCTCAAGTATTTGACCAAAGCGAGACGACCGGCTATCGATTCTATCGATTTCTTTACAAGTAAGATGCTTGCATATATAATTACACTATCATCGTAATAGTATTAGATAAATAAATTTTTTTTATCATACGAATTTCGGTTTCCTAATATTCATTGTCAATTGTGAACGATTATTTGTTATAACATAATGTTTTACGTTTTATCAAACAGTTTTAAAACAGGTGTACCGAAAGCGATGAATTAAAAGTGTAGAAAACAATTATTGATATATAAAGATAACAAAACGGGTGAGAAGGTATGGAACAACATTTGAAATATTTATAGCTTTAACTAATTCCATTAGAGTTCATGCATATTATATACTTTACAGAGGGAATCTAATTTTTTTAAACCAATATTTCTCCTATATAACCCCCTATACCTTCACGGAGAAGAGTTTGATTATACATGTTTCATCGATCAAAACTGCTATTTAATTAGTTATTTTTGTGGTTTAAGAACCAATTTGATAACAAATATATATATGCAATAATTTTTTTCGGCAAAGGTAGTAGGAGAATTTCGAATTCTTAGGTTGTTCTTAACCTTCAGCCAATCACAGGTAGTCTGAACTAGCGATTTTATCGTTTGGTTATAGCTTTAATGTGCTACAAATTTATATGAAAAAGTTTTGAATCCAAAAATATAAAAAAGATCGATTTCCCTTTTTAATGAAACTGCTTCCATAATCCGCTTAAGAATGCAGATCGATAAAAAATAAACATAAAAACAACTTAAAGCGATTCGAAACGCTTTGGATTAAAAATTTCGAGAAAAAGTTTTAAAGTGTATCACTCGACGAATCAGTAGTATTATATATGTTCTCTCTTGACTTTCAATAACTTTGATAAATCAGTAATGTGTTGCTGGTCCCTTTCTTATAAATTAAGCTACCGAACCAATGTTCATAAGATCATAAAGGAAAGCAAAACACATTGTTGTTCTTTTAAAAATTAAGAAATGCAGTAGATATAAACTCGCATAAAACTATTGAAAGAATTTTATGTTCCTTTGAGTGTTGAGTTCTAAAAAGTAATAATCTTGATTCTTAATCTTGAAACACTGATTATTATAATATATACCACTAGATGTTTGGAAAGTAGTTAAACCATACAGTAGGTGCATAATATTATAACAAACAGGAAAACGTAGGATTAAATCAATGAAAAATTATTAGAAAAAAACATGAAAATATAAGTTATAATCGTTTATTAACAAATAAAGTTTTTCAAATTATCACAATATGAAACTTTTCAAAACAGCCTCATAACAGCAAGGGAAATTTTCAAGGACCTGTTGAACATTAAGTGAATGTTAGTCTGCATTCTCCAATTATTTGTTCATTGGAACTCTCTGGACAATATTTTCAGAAAATAAAATATGCTGAGTTCCTTCAAGTTGTTTTTCCTGTTCACACGTTCTATTGTTACCTTGAAGTAGCCTTCTCATTCAAACATATGTGGTGCATACCCAATAATTTAACAAATTTGAAATAATTGAAGGGAGTTTGATATTTTCTTTGTACTCATTATTTCTATATACAGAATATAAGTGCTAACTGTACATATCTTCAAAACTCTAAAGACTATTTGGTGGCAGTTTGCAACGAAAATTAGTGATTTATTTTGAAGCCAGTAAGCCTAATTACGTACCTAAATTACAATAAAAATTGATTCAATATACTATATCTATAAGATAACAGATGTATCTCCACATCAGAGACTTCCGAAAGTTATTGATCAAGTTGTAAAATCTTTGAATCTCCTAATATACATATATTTCGAATAACATTTTCTTTAACTGAACATTTTTAAATGAATTTTACATTTCAATGAGAAAAGAAAAATGAAATAGCTCGAAATATACAACATATACAAACACTGTTAGTCGAAAAAGGAAGGGAAGAAAAGAAGAAAAAAATTAGTTTAGTTTTGTCACTTTTGCAATATTATTGTTTCCAAAATGAATGAATGCGTGTGCTCTTGAAAACCAACTTGTCCAAAAAAATGTTATTTGATTTAATTTTTTACTGTGTTCAATATCATTCGGTTTTAAAACAGTTTGATCTTATTCCAGGAGTTGCCGAATGCAGTTTATTAATTATGGATCACCATATCCAGAAGTGGCAGCTGAAATATGCACTCTACCTATTGCACAAAACTTCCCTAATTTACCCCTGCAGATTATGATAAATGCGTATGGTTACACAATGGCACGTTTACTATTATCTGAAAAAATTCTAAACGAATCAAATGCTGAAATGCTCGCTTTGGATTTCGCCAAGTCATTTGAGGACATCGCCGAGCGTCAATCTCGTAGTCAGTCTGATTTTGAATTCTGGGTTCTTTCCAAAGGATTCCGCAATTTCACCATTTCACAGATAGCAATGACCCCGAGAAAAGGATGGAGATTAGCAATTTATTGCGCAGTCACGTGGATGTTGAATGCTGTTTTGTATTGGCCTGGTAAATTGAACATAGGATTTAAATATTTTACTTATTTTTCTGTCACGCATTATTTATACACGAAATCAAAACTTGAATATTTATCTCAATAGTTGTTGTTCTTGTACATCCCTGAGAATGGCAGAGCTATATCAAGTCCATCAATCCTTTTTCTTTATCTCTAATTTATAATAACACTAGTGTTTTAGGTATGAAAGAGTTATATTTCATGCTATTTGAACATGTTACAATAACTGATTTATTTGATATATTTTACACTCTGTCCCGTACATATATGTCTTAGTTTTATAAATACTAAGAATACTAATTTTTGAGAAAAATTTTTTTTGTATATTTTTTTGTATAAAACTAGACGTTGTTCACGGTTAACAGGTCAGTAGGATCTCGAAGATTTTATGTTACGTGTATCTCTTCCTTAACTGTTTGCATAACTATTTTTACTTAAATTACTCTTCCATCTTCCTAGAGATTGATTTTATAGCTACAACGATTCAATTAATGAATAATTGAAATTCATGGTAAATAAACATATTGAAGTCCTGTGTCTTCAAATATGAAAGGGAATTTTTTTTTTCAACTATGCTGTACAGACTTATAAGAGGTGAGTTGTATTGCATTTCCATTTTTTTTTAATCAGAGGAGATTTATCATCAGAAAATAAACATAAAAAATACATTTCCTTAAATCCTAAAATGTTTAACATACCCAAAATGATTGGTAATCTTGATAGAATGGTCTGTGTGTGATTCATATTTAGCAACAGAAGAGTTATCAAAATTCCTATCTCTTAGAAAGTATTATTACACTAAAAATAACAAAAATTTGCATGTTATCAAACATTAAGGTTTTAGGAAGTGATATTACAGTTTAGAGGATTTTTTCAAAAGAAAAATCATAGAAATTACGAAAGATATTAAATTCCCTATATTTTTACATTTATGTAGATTTTTCAAAAATTATATATATATATATATATATATATATATATATATATATATTATAAAAAATCTACATAAATGTAAAAATACAGTGAATTGAAAAAAACCCATCAATTATAGAAAATAAGAAATGGAAAAGGATAGTAAACTGAGAAAATAGAAAAGAAAGATAATAAACACTTTCACAGGTTCCAGACTATGTAAGCATGTTTATTTAAAAATAAAAGTCCAAATTTTTCTAAGAAGCAATTGCTTTATGAAATCATGTCTCAGTTTAAAATTCAATTAAATGAAATAGCAATGAAAAATATCAGAAAAAAAAACAATAAAACTTAACTTTTATACAATGTTCTAGTTTTAAATTTATATTCTAGTAATATTATTAAATGTATTTATATTTTATGTATTTTTGCTTGCTATTTCTTATCTTGTAGTTTGCATTAATTTTTTATTTTAAACTATAGGTTTTCTTATATTTTTATTTTGTTCCCTAATGTTTGCCTTTGCTGGATTTACTTCCTTAATTTTCTACATTAGGCGTGAACTTTTGTTTAACAGAGCTATTACTGCATGCGAAGGATTGATCATTAAAACATGTTTCAGCAGAGTATCACTACCCTATTCTGGTGGGAATACTGCATGACTTTATATCCATTTGACTCATTTTGAAGAATTTTCTTCTTTCAATTTTCTTTTGCTATTTTCTCTGTATTTTTTTTCTGTTTTTAAGTTTTTTTTTATTTCCTCTATTTATTTTTAATTAAGTTTATTATTTTTAGATATAACAATTAATTATTTGATTTTTAATATTTTAAAAATATTTTTCAGAGCTATTTTAAATTTATTTTTATTCTCTATACGTATTATGGTTTATATATATGTTATATATATATATTATATATTATGTTATATATATATATTATA
>BMAW01000658.1:0-15164 GCA_019974015.1 Nephila pilipes | reverse complement strand
GGTTTTTTTTTTTTTTTTTTTCACTTTTTAAATGACTTTATAGTTGTTTTGTTCATTTTGTTGTTTTTCCATAATTCATTTTTTTTTAAAACGTTTTTCTGAATTTCACTTGGTGTGTGTGTGTGTCATCAAATTTTCGATCGTTAATTTAACCAACTTCCCATCAAGCTAGAGCTTTAAAATTTTGGAAATCGTTCGTACTCGCCTAACAATGCAATATTTAGACATTTGCGACAAGTTTTAACTAATATTTTCTTTAATAATGCAGTTTAGCCCAAACACTTGGCGCGATTTCAAAATTGGGTACTTGATTAGACTTTTTTTTTTTTTTTTGGCTGAGCGTTAAATCCGTGAAACGGAACAGGGTAGCCACATTTGGCAAAATACTGCCAAATAATTCTTGTCGCCAAGGGTGGTTGGGTTAAACTGCATTCCAACCATTAATTTACCGGATGAATTAATTAATTTTAGTTAGTTTTTACGTTTTTATGTCTGTCTGTGTGCGTATCAGTGTGTCATCAAATTTTCTATCATTAATTTAACCAACTTCCCATCAAGTTAGAGCTCTGAAATTTTGGGAACCGTTCTTACTTGCTTAACAATGCAATATTTAGATATTTGCGACAAGTTTCAACTAACATTTTCTTTAATAATGCAGTTTAGCTCAACCACTTGGGCGATTTCAAAAACTGCCAAACTTGGCGGGTTTTTTTTTTTTTTTTTGGCCGAATGTTAAATCCCCGAAGCGGCCCAGAGTAGCCACATTTGGCAAAATACCGCCAAATAATTCCTGTCATCAAGAGTGGTTGGACTTAACCGCATTCCAACCATTTAATTTACCGGATGAATTAATTAATTTTAATGTTTTTATCAGTGTGTCATCACATTTTCTATCAATAATTTAACTAACTTCCCATCAAGCTTTAGCTCTGAAATTTCGGGAACCGTTCTTACTTGCCTAACAAAGCAATATTTAGATATTTGAGACCAGTTTTAACTAATATTTCAATAATTTTCTTTAATAAACTTTGCCATCTATAAAAACGTTGTTTTTAAAAACGTTGGCTTTTATCTCGAATTATTCGTCATGAAGTTTTGAGTAGCCAAACTGTCATATTCCTAGCTAAGTGACCTGTGATTTTTGAATCCCTTTGTCCCCTCGTACGGTGGTTACAAACGAGGAAGAGAAGTACTTATTCAGGTGTAATTTAGTATGATGTTAAATCAAAATTAAACAGCTAATGTTCTGAAATCTCCAATAGTGCGATATTAATAAAACCAACCAAATCATTCAGTCTGAAATCTCTAAACTAGAGATAGCATAACATGATCTGTGAAACTTTACAATTTCATTCTTATAGTTTATGTTCGAATTATAAAATTCGCTAATTTCTCTCCAATATATGGTGCATAGGTGGACTTGGAAATATTGGTTTGCATAGGAACATGGTTCAGATCTCATGCTTCCAAATGCCATCGAATAATGTTCAATTTTTCAGAGCTCAAAATTTTCCCATTAGAGTAGCACAGATATTGAGAAAGAGATTCCAGTTCAGATGCCATCTTCATCGTTTAAAATTACAAGGCGCTTTGACAGCCGGATCTTTAACTTTGGCATTAACCAGTCAGATTTAAGTTCAAAAAGTTTAACAAAAGTATAAAATTAGGAAGGAATAATAAACTTTGTATGCGTTGCTTAATGCACCGAAAAACTTAATCAATCAATTATAATTCCAAATTTTTTTCAGCAGTTATAGTATTTTATAGCGAGAGAGACATAACATTCCCTCGAATCTTCCTAGTAATGAAAAGTTTAAACATAAAATCCTAATATATATATATATATATATATATATATATATATATATATATATATACTCATTCTCTAGTATAATCCAAAAAATTTTTTGAATCAAACTTTTTCAAGACGAATATTTGATGAAATTATTGCCGTAAGTAGCTTGCAGCTGTGCATCCAAATTCCCTCTTGCTACCACTCAAAAGATTCATGGAGTCTTCAATATCCAACAAATCATTAAAAAAAGTGTTTTTCATTAGGCCTTTGGAGAAAACTTCCCGCTGAATCGCCTACATCCAGTATTTGCTCAACATTTTCAGGCAGACTAATTTCTCCTGACTAAGGTCAATTTAGCACTGTTAATATACCTCGTAATTCTAAATTATGAACTTATACCAAATTCATACAATTATTAATTTAATTTTTCTGTTTACTAAAAGATCAATTGTGCATAATTGAATATATAACTTCTTTGTGGTATTTTTATACTAAGATTGATACTGTGTAAGTATAGAATTTCTATTATTTGGTACATTTTTTACTCATTGTTTTCATTATTTAAACTAGGTTTAACAAACTGAAAATATTCGATTAAAGAATAGTTAAAGAAGTTGTGGTTCGAGTCCATGGGTAACCACCTTTATTCTCTTGGATTTTTTTCAGTTAATATTGTTACGAACGTAAGTTGATGCTTCCCTGCAGAGCTTCTATTATAGAGGAAAAGATGGATATATTGAGATGTCACCAGCTAGTAAAAGAGAGTTTAAGTAATGACCCCTTCACTTTGGCGACGGATTTGGTGATCATTTTCCAACTTTGGCGACATATGGAAAATACTCGAAGGCGTTGGAACTTAAGCTAAAAATCGAACGGGAAGAAAGTTACGGACTTTTTCGTGCATTTTCCCATGTGATGTCACGCTTGGCCGGAAAAGGAATATACGCCAAGAGCTGTAGTCGATGAGTTCAGTCAGAGAAGGAATCAGTCTGTGAACGGAATAAGTTTGTCTGTGGAGTATACTTTGTAGACCGATCGGGGAATCGTGGCCGAGTGAATCTGCTGGAGCTTCGGCCTGAATCTAGTGGAATTGAGTGAGTCTGTCTTTGGAAACTCTGTTGTGGAGATCGATCGGAGGATCGATTGAAGTTCTGTTATTCATGAATTCAAAACGAGAGAGAGAGAAAAAGTGGCTGTATATAAAATTTAGAATTGATTCAAAATAAAAAAAAAATGCGTTAGTTCAAACTACGTTCAAAACCTTCTTAACACAGATCTTCTAGGGAATCGATTTGTTTATTTCAAGAGAGAAAGAGATTGCTTGAATCCTTATATTCTCTTTCCCCCCATCTTCTTTTCGATGGTTTGGGAAACTAATCAAGAAACCTTCGAAATCACCACAGTCTTTCGTGACGCTGAAAGAACGATTTTTTAAATTGTTCTTTTAGTTTCATCAAAATAAAGAATTCTTTCCTAGTCTTCTTTATAATGAGTTTATTTTTTTTCTTTGTTCTAAGTATTCTTTTTATTCTACAGTTGGTTTTTAAAATTTTTTTTTTATGGAGCTACGTTTGTGAAAGTTTGATTTCTTTTCCAGAAGAATTTTATATTAATTAATCTTACATTTCACCTCAAATTACAAATATCAGAGACTAAAGGAAAGAAAGACTTTAAATCTTTTTATTTTGGATGGAAATGAAAAAACATTAAGACAAGTTTATCCTTATTTAATAATAAATTCTGAATGAATATGACTTTTCTCTTAATAATTGAACTAATTTATTTTCATATTTGTATACAACTAGTAATAGAATTCTAATTATTCAATCACAAATTAAAAGTGTTTTTAAATATCGATCAGCCTTTTAGGGATTTTTCAATTTTCAATTGCTTCCTAATTTTACAAATTTTTTCTAAATTTTACAGATTAATTAGCATGTTGTTTACGATAATTTTAATTCTATTTATTTTATAAGTTAAAAGAGAAAAATTTTATTTATGTGTGAAAAGAGAAGATAAAAAATAACAGCACCGTAAATTGACAATAGAGAACTTAACCTAAGTGAGAAAAATTAAATACTTTTATATAGCCTTGTTGTTTAAAACCTTCTTCTTGTAATTGATGTATCTGTAACCTGAAAACAAACTGTATAACTTCCAAAGTATAATATAACCATACGTGACTATTAAAAATGAAAGAAAATAACATAAATACAAAAAAGGTTTATAGAAGTATCTCACAGTGCAAACCATAATAAAATCTGAATTTCGAGCTTATAGTCTAATCAAGATTAGCCTTTTAAAATGTATTTATTTTCCAATAAAAAATTTTAGAGCATATGCGTATGCATGTTTTTATATATATTAGTGTTATAACTTCTCAAACATTTATGCACGTGCTGCTTCTCAGTTATCTTGTTCAGTTCAGTTACAATGCTCTTTCGAGTAATGCCGTGCAACAAATGAACGAAATTTACAAACATAAAAGTTCAAGATAAACAAAGTAAGTATGAAATTTTACCGAAACTGCTTGAAATAAAATTAAGTATTCAGGAAAAAACGAATTTAATTATGTGCCAGCTCAATTTGCAGAAATAACATTTTCAAAATGTGTTACACGCCAGTGATTTATTTTGTTTATGTTCCTTTAATCCTCCCCCCCCCCACCTTTTTTTTTTATTACTAGAATTCTGAAAAGAAGAAATACGATTCGCGTAAGAAAAATTAAATATAAAATGTTTCAAAGTTGAGTTTAAAATGACTGGAAATCATAAACAAAATATTCAACAATTTATAAAGAAACTTTAAGCGTATTGAAATGAAACTCAACGTTCACTTTTCCGAGCAGGAAACTTATCTGCAGTGGAACTCATTTTCAGGAGCAAATTCATATTCCAATAAAGAAACTATTAGATAAAACACCTTGAGATAGAGGGAAGAGGCATTTTTGCTACTAAACCTTCACGACGACCGATTCTTGCGCCAAACTAGAATATTCAGACCATAAGTTACCATAATTAAATCAATAAAAAAAACCCTGAGATCTAGCTTGGAATTTTCTTGAACGTTCCAGATTCTTCTCTCGACTCTATATAAGTCACGGCGAATAATTCTAATTCATAAGCCAAAATTTAATTGAATATTGAAGAACATTGGGAATATTAGATAGGACTGAGAGAAAACGGGTCGAAAACCTTAACGATTAGCCTTGGAGTTCAAATTGATTCTTCTAATAAAATTGTGAACAAGGTGTTAGGTGTCTGAAACTACGTATATGTATTAAAATTCTTTTCTGATATCGAATTATATGAGAGATATTTGTCTAGCTTGATGTTATTTAAAGTAAATAAAAAAAATGTTATTTGCTTAACCGTATAATAATATTATTTACTTGCACAAGTGTTATATGTGTAAACGTTATCGCATTCATTACATTGCTTTGAAAGACATTATCACGCAATGGTATGTAATAGAGTAGATCTTGTGTTATTTTTGTGGAGTGATAAGAGTTGATATTAGAATTTTTATATCACTTCTTATGGAGCTTATATAGTTTTGCTAAAAATAAATGATAAATTATAACAGAAGTAAAAGAAAATATACGGGTTCATGCAGAAGCCGTAATCGCAGGAAGTAGATTGATTGATTGGTTTTTATTAACGTCGTACTAGAAGCAACACGAGGGAAATTGGGACGGACCTCGTAATTTTGAACCTCGATCAAGTGACATGGATGATACATCTCTCTCTAAACTTCAACTAGAGGACTTTGAGCCTCGACAGATTTAAAGTGCATCAGCCCAATTACACGGTGGGTCTCAAGTGGCCTCAGGGCTCGAACCCACGACTCCACGAAAACCGCCAACAGTAAGCTTGAAACCATGACCACTAGGCTACCGCGGCCAACGCAGAAAGAAAATAAATGTAATTATTATTGGCCATTGCGATCTATTTGGGTTGGTTTCTGCTATATATATTTTTTTTTATGTGAAACATGTTCAGAATACTTTTAATTGCATTTATAAGAAAATTTACTATTCGGAAAATGTTATAAAAATTATGTACAATGAAAAGAAGAAACAGATAAAAAAAAAAACCCAAATTACTAATGTGAAAAAATGTATCACTTCAAAAATGTGGCTACTTGATTTAATCGTTTTTAGTGAATTAAATGTATAACGAAATGTTTTGTGATAGAGAGTAATATGATAGAATATATATAAAATCGCGGAATGTACATAAATGACATGTAAAATTGTTTACGCTCTAAAGCGATATTGAATTTTCGATGTTATTTTTGTAGTTTAAGCCTTTCAAATTGTATTGTTTTTCAATGCTGAACTTTGCTTAAATTTTCATGACAAAGTTTATGTGCTATTCTTATTTTTCTACGATTCTTATTATCATATATGTTAGGAGAAAAAACAATACACATACTTTTTGTTCTTGTAGAAAAAAACAAAAAACGTTAGTTAAATAATTTTTCTATGAACAGATAAATAATTAGGAAGTTTTCGTCATCAACTATTCCTTGATAAAGAAAATAAAATTCTTTATTTCTGAACGAAAACTCCTAGCAGTATATTTTTAACAATCCCTCATTATATATATATGGAAAAAAAAAAAACTTTATTTCCTATTTACGAGGATGTGTTTTTTGACCTATTTTTTCTGATTTTCTTATAGCTTTCATAAGATGATATTTGATAGTTTACAATGAGCAAATAGAAATAAATATATTTTTATCTTATATTACTCGGGTATTTTTAAACTTCTGGACAAATAATAACCTTTTCTTTCTGGAGAATCCCTCGTTAGTTTCATTTCATATGTCTGCTAAAATTCTATTTCTTATCAGAGAAGAATATTGAATTCCTTTTAAATTCTAGGTAAAAGGTACAAAGACGCCCACTCGCTGAAGGAATTCTTTTATATATATTCGAAAGTATTCGTCGAGTTTTCCTCTTTCCTTGCTGTCTAGACGCCTCGGAACTATTATTTTCTTCCATACTTCCACTTTCAAATCCATCTTTTCAGTTTTGAAACAACTCAACTCTTTTCGAGTTTCAAAAACAAAGCATTTGACATTGTGTGGCTTTCCTGCTGTGATGTCAATTAGCATTTACATTCTATATTTCGTGTTTTCAAGTAATAATTAGAGTGCTTTAGTAGATCTTATGTCTTGACAGGTCCGGAAATTAAAAATCTGCCGTGCACTGAAGCAATTTATGTGATTAATTGTCACAATTTTCAAGGGAAAAAGTTTGAAAATATTATTGTTGAAGAAAATGAAGCGGATGTTGTAATTGTTGTTTAGAATATAAGCGTAAAATGAAAGGAATATGGCAATATATCAACTTAATGTGTCACAAGTTGTTAAGTTGACAATTTTCAACCCCCCCCCATTTTAATGTGACTTTCAAGGTTTTCTGGCTCAAATCTAATCGAGGTTCAAGTGTAAAATACACTGTAATCCAATTTAATAGCTTTCATTCTAGTAATGATATCCAGGTTTCATTTTTTGCTTTTGATTGAAATACTCTGGAAGACAAAAAATGTTGTTTTTCTAGTGATTTCTGAACAAGTCTGTTCAGAAATCTAGAGCCAAATATTCCACTCCATCGGAAGGGGGAGGGACAGCAAATAGTAACGGTTATGTGAATTTATGACTGGCGACTGGGCACGAATAATAAATTCAATTCCAACAAAGCTGATTTTACAGAATAATGTTAGTCACTGCACAGTAAATCTAACGAAGTTCAAAGTTCTCAAGTGGTAAGGCAAGACAGTTTATAGAAATTAGTTTGGATGTATGTTTTTTGTAATCCTTAATGAAGTTTAAACCATGATGTGCAACTTCAAATTCTTGAGAATAAAGTGACGTTAATTTAAACATACAAACTTGCTTCAACAGACAAACCAGAATGACTAAAGATTGTTATTTGAGTTCATTAATGATGTTGTTCTGGAATTATTATAGATACTGTTGCAAAGTTTAGAAACTACTTAATCAAAACAGCCGTTGTCTTCTAGTCAAAATATTTAAAATTTATTTACAGAGTAACAGGAATTTCACCAGCAGCAACAATTAACCTTCACTGTACAATTATATAACAATTATCGTATATTTCCGCAGGTAAGACGAACTTCAGATAAGATGAGGTATAAATTTTCGTCAAAGTTTTATAGTCTTAGCATTTATATATCCTACAAGACAATCCCAAAACTATCAACGGCCTATGAATTTAGTTTATATCAGCGATCACCTGGAGCAAGTTTTATTTTTTAGAATCTACAAGTACTGTCTACAGAAGCGCGTACCGAACCATAAACTCTGATGTATCTCTACTGTAGGTTGTGTCGTGTGTCCAAATATTTTGAACTATTACTGTAATCAACGTAAAATATGTTAAGTGTGGAGTAATTTTAATCAAGGAACCAACGAAAAGAAAGAAATGTGAAGCAAGCTTCAAGATAAAAGTCGTAAAACAGGCTAAAGAATCGAACAACTGTGTTGCACCAAGGGATTTCCTTACAACAGAGAAGGAAGTAAGAGATTGGAGACAGAATGAAGATGCTATATTAAAAATGCTAATAAAAATGTTCTCTGAGGAAAAAAAATAACTTGCCGACGGGATTTAGAAAATAATATTGCAGAAAGGGAACAATAACAGAAGGAGAGCTGTAATGTAGTTACAAGATATATGAATTAGGTTTTATGCATTGAAGTGAGCCTGGGCCAATCCAGAACAAAACAAAGAATTTAAAGCAACAATAGATTTTTGCAATCATTTCATGAACAGAAAAAAAATTTAGAAAAGTGAGTGAAAACAAAAATTGCGCAGAAATTACCTCAAGACCATTATAAATACTTCAAGATCGTTATGTTTATCGCGAATTTCACAGTGTAGGAGGATCAAAACATTTAATTAAAAATATATTGCAATCAACCTGAGAACATATGGGTTAGTTCGTTGTGTGGAATTTATGATACTGGATCCTCATGGGATGGGAATAAATGAGAGATATAGTCAGCAGAATAACATTAAAGTGGCTTTATAAGAGATTGTAAGTAAAATGCTTCTGGTCTTCGGAAATTTGGAGCTGGATTGTAGGTTTCAAGATTATATATTAAAATATTGCCAATGTTTCGTAGATTGTCGTGAGATTTCATCAAGAGTTGAATCAGAAGTGGTTTTTTTTTAAATAGAGGAACCTTTACGGTATCATTTTACTATTTCTTAGTATGTCTTTTTGACTTTTCAGTTAATTCATAGTATACAATTTTGTGCAGTGTCAAACATGTTAAAGTTGATTTGGATAGTATAAGCGCATACTGGGCAATCATAAGGTTGGTCTGAGAATAGCACAAACAAGCACTTCATTACTTAAAGCTATTTTAAAATCCATTACTTTATTATTTAGAGCATTTACTATGGGGATAAAATTTGCGCAGAATATTTCTGAACTTATCTCGAGCGAATTCAATGTATTGTTTCCAACTGAGACGTTTACCTAGTGCAATAACAAGATAAATGGCAAATTTGTATGGGGAATAAAGGAAGGGGGTGTCGATTTTAATGTGACGATAATAGATTCGTTTGGCTACATAATGGAATACATCAGTTTTAGAGAAATTAAATTTAATTTTCCATTGATCAGGCTAGGCTTTTAGAAGATCAAGACTCTTGTTGAGAATAAGACAAATTAATTTAGAACATTTAAAGTGAGTGAGTATGGCCGTGTCGCCTACATGCATATATATAGAGGTGATGATTGTTTTAGGAATTTTATTTAAATTCTAGTTAAATTATCTAGGATCTTGAAGAGGGTTTTGGGAAACATCTGCAAGAATTTAACGTGGTATCGGCAGAATGTCATCTACTCAACCTGTAAATTGTTTGTCTTTTAAGCAAGATGATAGATTTTGGTTGAGTGAGGGACGAAAGGATAGTTTGATTAATTTATAGAGCAGCTCTCCAATCCAAATCTTATCCGAAGCCTTAGGGATTTCTAGAAAAATGGCATTGGATAAACTTTTGATATAGCAACCCGAGGAAAGATTCAGTTTGGTGACCTTGAATAACAAGTGTGTAGTCGAGAGGCTTTTCCTAAAATCTAACAGCTGTAGGATCATAACTTGAGAATGATAGTTATGCAAATTCTTTAGTATAAGGAAGATTAATCTGTAGCTTTTAAATAAAGAGCACTCTTTTTTCCTGGTCTGAGTACAAGAAAAATTGTTACAGTTTTTCATTCACAGAGAAAATATTTCAAATTTTAGAATAGAAAACAATTATTTTAGTTATTTTGAAGATAAATCTAAAAGGCACACACAGATTAAAAACATTTTATAGGTGACGACATCTCTACTAGAAGCCTTTATAACTTGAATATTTTTTATATATGCTAAGATGTGGGACGTTAGGTTTAGCTCCAGTGTGGAAATATTCTAATTTATTAAGAAGTTTGTAGTTTCGATAAGGATGTTGTTATCCAGCGAATGTAAGTATTCTCTGTGGTTTTCTTTGAATTGAGATTTTAATGAGTTAACTACTTCGACTCTGCTTTCTATAAATCTGTAATAGCCCTTCGCATCCTAGTATTGAGAGATAAATTGCTATATCTTTTGTTTTAAAAAAATTAGTGCACCTCCTCAGGGAATTGCCTGATGTATTGAAAAATTTTAATCTATCTGACCATATATTTTGGGTAAACTTTTTAAAATTTCTCTGCGAATTATAGCATGGGTCTTATTTAAATTGCAGGACCCTTATATTGTTGATACTGTCCTTTAAATTGTTTTTTTAAATTTTAGTTATTTTTAACTGATGGGGATAAAATGGATGTTATGAGTTTCAAAGGATTTCTCGGAAATGTATGAGAAATAAGGACTGTATCCAAAAGCTCTCATTATTACCAGTAAAAGCTTTCCGGTGAATTTATAGAGATGGAGGTAACAGAAACATGTTCCGATAAATTATTGTTATCTGCACCCAATTTATATTGGCTAATCTATTATTATTTGCAAGTGTTATTTAAATAAGGTGACCAGATTTTAACATTCGAAAAGCAGGACACCATTGACAAGGAGGAATTTCTTGATTAAAAATTTGGTACCTAAAAATACCTACCTTTGGTACCTAAATAAATTACAAACATAATTCATCTGAATAGCTTATTTGTTGACATCTCTTGTTCAACTAGCACTAGCACGCAGTAAGATGTGTATCGTATGATAAACTGTTACAGAACTCAATATGAGAAGGCGTTACTTCGTGGACGACCAACAAACTCCTTACACCCTGACCCTTCTCCTCTTTATAATTCCCCTCCGTTTCTAATTTTTATACAAGATGTAATTCATTTGCAACAATGTTTCAAATGATGCTAGATCGCTAGTGGAACATATCGCCATAAGAATAAAATCTGTGGAAGTGTACGAAGTGTTCTCTCTTCATTTTACAGCTACAAAATGTTTTCGTCGCTGCCAATGCCGAAAAATGCCACTGTCCATTAAGTCCAAACAATGGTGGTCGTATTCTAGCAACTGATCAAGGCGAACTTTGATAAGCAGTTCCCGATAATTAGTTCTCAACAATTATTTTTATTATTAAAGTTTAACATTATAAAAATTACAAAAATAATATAAAACTCATATCCTAGTGAAATAGCTACATGGAAGCCGAAAACCGCATATTCCCTTCCCGTTCTCTCGTCGTTCCCTAGCTTGTCGTGCATTCTTTCTAAAAATCGGGACTTTCTTAAGACTCCGAGGGATGCGGGATAAATTGTTAAAAATCGGGACTGTCCAGCTAAAGCGGGACGTCTGGTCACCTTTTTTCTAAAAGAATATATCATACTAAGTCCAAAATGCCCCTAATCTGAAAATAATTCTGGCTTTGAGTTGATTTCCCAAGCAAAGAAAAATTCAAAACCAATGGAGAAGGCAAAATTTACTCTAAGATGAGAGGGAGAGGGGCAACAATTTCTATACTTAATATGACAGCAATTTTTTTTTTGTTATTATCCTACAGACTTTTTATTTCTCAATAGTTATTTCCACCATTAGAAATAGAGCTCCGACTCTTTCATTCTCCAATTCTCACTACTCGTGGCCTATGGCATGTTAGCTAACCCAAAACATCTCAAAATCCAATTTGTTTTTGAAATTTATAAACCACAAGTTTTAAATTTTTTTCCTGCACGGTAAAACTCTTTAATTTCCAGAGAAAAGCATCATTAATTTTTAATTTTCTTGCCTTAAATTAATCTTGGGAAGTGTACAAGTCAAGTACTAAAAGTTTAACCAGGCTCAGAGATTAAAAGCGAAAAGCTTATGTGCTCCGTTAAGCTGTTCGACTTATATACCTCTTGTAAGTGTTGTGCCAGGAAATGTGTTCCCAAATAGTACATAGTTCTGATTTGTTTGTATTAATTTTCCTGGGTCGGTTAAAACAGTGAGCAGTCTGACTTTAGGGGCCAATCGAAATTACGGCGATTGGGGTATATTCTGGTAGAGTGGGAACAACGGTAGTCGCTTCTTTACATTGAACAGGTTGGGTAGGGTATCGATAGTGTATAATTGGACTTTTAACAAAAATCGCAACATCTTCGGAGGCAGAGCTTCAGATTATCTTGTAATCTCTAAATATGGTATTCTAATTTTGAGCTTTTTTCTCGCTTTATATATCCCTCAGTAGCCGAGTATTAAACTTTTAGTGAGCTCTAAACACACTGTGTGTGTGTGTTAAATGCAAAAGAGAATCAAAAATAGTTCTGAATCTTCTCAATGTTATTATGGATAAGTCCTTCCATAATGATTGCAACATGAGGAAATTTGACGACAGTAATTAGTTTTTAAAAACTTAGCCAACTTAGCATTTTACCTGTAGAAATTCTTTTAAAAAATGACATTCAATTCATCCACAGACCTTATCTTCAATAGAGATTTTATTCCGCTGATGTTTTACATTTTTAAACATATTTGGAAATATTTACTCTAATTTAAACAAAAAAAAATGTTTGCAAAATTCCAAATAATGTTTTCAGTATGACCCATAGTTTGTATTTTATCCGTTCTCATATTTTAAGATTTACGTGAAATAGTTCAACTTTTCTTGCGTTAAATTTTAATAAACAGTCAAAATGAAATTGAAATTAGTTTGCATTTTTTTAAAATTGATGTATTTTAATATTATTCAGGTAATTTAACTTGTAGCGGGTTTTTTTTTATTTAAAAAACACGCTACAAGTTTTTACACTCAAAACAATTACATCCAGTTTTACATTAGCGGTAACAAGTTGGCGAAATTAACAATTTTATTCATTTTATTATATTAATGCTTCAAATAAATTTTTCATAATATTTGTGATATTCTAACAGATATTAAAGCAGTGATTTTCATTAATAATAATTAATCAAAATTTGTATTATTTATGTACCTCAAAATCTAAAATGCGTATTATTTTTAAAGTTAGAGCAAGATCTTTTCTGAAATTAATTTAATCATCCCACTATTTCAGACTATAGAAAACGCTCGAGGGGGAAAATAGATACTTGCAAATACTTTTATTTTTGTTTAATTTATTTTTGATCATTGCTTTGATTAATTTATTTTTGTGACTTAAAATTACTACTTCTAAAATAAAAGACAAAATTACTCAGTAATTATTATGGATAAAACATATTCAGATTACATAAATAAAAATAACAACCGTAAATTCTTTTAACATTATTTGATATTCCTGCAATAAGTTACTATTTTTCAAGCTACTAATTAACGAAAAATACTGACGAAACAGCGAATCGAAATGTGGAAAAATGGCAAAGAACTTCCCAATTACACAAAGATTCTTTTCTTTTATTCCTGTTTTAAAACTAAATACGCTGTTAACATCATTAAAAAAAAGATTTTATTACTCTCTAAAAACGTTAGCAAACTGAATCGAACGACATAATTATTTTTATGCTTTATAAGACCAAATATTTCATTCTTTTCAAATGATATTTTGCTAGCAATATTTTTCTTCAGACATTATGAGTGTAACTGAATATTCTACAAAATTGCACAATACTCGTATTTCCTTTATTGAAAAGTCATACGTTTAATTAGAATTCTCATAATTTAACTAAGAAGTAAGCATATTTTACTAAAACAGTTTCTTCAAAGTGGAGAATAAAACGTTAAATGAGTGTTGTAATTTTAGAAAATAATTCGATTGAAAAAGTAAAATTAAAACATCTTAGAGTGACAACAGCATAACATAGTTTTCAACAGAAACCTTAACGTCGCTTATATAAGACGTATCGAATTGAGTCATTATTATGTTACAAAATACACACGTGTGTGATTAAAAATATTCTATTCCCTCTTATTACTCTAATAATGAACTAATGTAAAATTAAGTCAAAATTTGACAAATGATTTTGCTTTTGATTAATCAATCTATTCCTTGAAATATTTTTAAGATTTATCTATTGTCAAAGGTAACTTAATTTAATCTAGTTATATTTTAATCTAGTTTATATAAAAGGTGCACAAAATTGGAATTTGTTCATCTTTTGTTTAAAATTGTTCGAAAAAACTCTTATGAATTAAGATGATGGATAAGTCTACCGAATTATACAAACAAAGATTTTTTTAAATTACTATGCAGTCCTTTTTAAACAACAAACATTACTAATAAGAAAATTCATTATTTAGACCTGTAGGTGTGCAAGATATCTTTTAAATTTTACATATGTGACATTTCGTAGATTGTTTCATTCAAATCAACAGAGCATGCTTAGCATATCAAAACATAATCTGCATAATGATTATTTCTGTCGCTTTTATACAGAATATCGCATATGAATGTTATTATTTACATAATAAATGTGAGCGTGTTTAATATATACATAATTATAAGATCTATTTTAACTTTGTAATATTTTCTTCCAAAACATAGAGTACACTTTGTCATTGTTTTTAGTTAAGAAGCGTTGCATTCGACGCCAGATGATTTTTTTTTGTTTTTCGCTTTCACGTTTGTTCATAGTATAAGTAGCTACTCGTACTACATAATAATGAGAATATTCAGCTTTTTGGATTCTTTGCAAAAATCGCTTTAGCCAATTTTGGTTTGAATTTTGCTTTCAAAATTGTTAAAATCTGCTCGAGTTTTAAAGCATGAGTTATCACTGATTAACAATAGTTGGTGAATACAATTTAGAAAGAATAGAAAATATAAAAACGAAAGATTTTATATAATCATGGAATAAAGAGATCATTCTGTATTTTAACTCATATAATAACAAATCTATATGAATTATAGTTATCGGTATCAAAAATTAATGTAACTAACTCAAAAATATATCATAAAAAATA
>BMAW01000655.1:1270-61467 GCA_019974015.1 Nephila pilipes | reverse complement strand
AAAAATGTATTGATTAAAACAAGTATGTAGTATATTTCTAATACTAATCTCTCAATCAAAAATTTCATTTTAAGTAGATTAATCAATTTCAGAATTTGAGACCCGTGTTCCCGTAAATATTTTAGTGTGATAATGGTAGTCTTATTTGACTCGAGATTAATAAATATACCTTCTCTAAGCTTATGCACCTCACTCCTCTTTCGGCTTTTAGAAAATCCAGTTGACGTATTTATATATTGACAAATGTCACCAATCGTCGCATGCAACTACAGTTGTCGGAAATTTCATTTTTCTCTCACGCACGTTGAATTCTATTTTGCAATTATTAAAAAATATGTTTAGCCCATTGGCTTCCACAGCCGGTTGGCAGTCGGCCACACATTTCAAGTTCATTAATCCATTATCGACTGTGACTTCTTAGTGCTTCATTTTTATCATAAATAGATGGCAACATGTTACAGACCTTTGGAAAACTTAGAAACAAATCTATTGAATGGTGTATAACACATTCGATTTATATCTCAAGAGAATACGAGTTACAAACAATTGGTTTTGGAATTTCTCCAACTACACAGTAGTAAAAATGGCGTTTGGTGAGAAATATTTCTATGAGTAGGAATTATTTTTCTTCTAATTTTCTTAAAATTAAGTATTAAACATAGGGTTCACTAAGAGGGGGGGATATTAGTATGCCAATCGATTAAAGTTGCTGACAAGAAAAGTTTAGGTTATTTTATACCATGTTTAAATAATCCTTACCTTATTTAAATTCAAAGGTATCCGTACACCTTTAAAACGTCATTTTTGTCAAAAGTTTCGATTTTCTAATTTTAATGTCAGTTTAAAATTTAAACTTTTCTTCTTTCTAATAGTATTTGAATTTTGCTTGTGCTTTAATTAAAACTTAAATTATAGGAAATTGAATTTTAGTCGGTAGCTAATTTTTAATTGCATTTGGAAGTTTGTTTTTCATTTTTCTCAAAATTAGTTTTCTCGACATATTTACTTATGGCAACATAGATATCAGAAAAAGTTAAGAACCAAATTAATTCAAATTTTGTAAATATCTTCCTAATATAGTTTTTAAAAGCCTCTACTACTTTCACGGTTATAAAATTGATGTTTCAGTACCAAAGGTGTAAATTATGAATCATTATAACTTTTTTTTTTTTTTGATTTTTCATTATTATTTGACTCGAAACACAGTAAAAATTGTAGTCATATGATTTTCATCATGAGAGTAGTACCAGCCCCAAAACATATCATGATAAATAAGATAAAATTTACAGAATAATGATATTTTTGTTTACTTTTGAGTTATGAGCGGTATTCTTTACGTTCTATTCTTACCATGTTTTCCACACCAAAATATTTTTTTAAGTAAAAGCAGACTATTAAACGTATTTTTCATAGTTTTAGGTTATATTTTAGCATTAAAATATCAACGTATTTCAAAACATTTTCTCCGAATGTGTACGGATACCTTAAATATATCTTGCGTAAAGTCATCTGCATTTAAAAATTTACAAATTACTTAAAATATGGCATTCTATACACTTAATATAATTATAATTTCAGAATTTAAAGTTTATAGAAAGATTTTAAGAACTTAATTATATTTGTTAACACTTCCCTTTTTATATTTATATAAATATTATACAATACCTAAATTTTGCGGGAGTTTACAAGAAAAAAAATTACGTTCATGGTGTAGGAAATAATCTCATTTTATAGTGTCGAAAATATCGGAACTGTAGATAAAATAGATAATCAGAAAAATGTACCATAATAACTCTAGAGCTAACAACTTTAGAAAGGCTGAAATACATTTTCCTCTCGGGCGTGGCTAACGGTTGTTTGTAACTTAAAAATTCCATTTTCTAGCAATCTCTATTCATCAAGAATCTCCTAAATTAAACATCTATGTTATTAGCGAAATGTCCTAGATTTTTTAATAAAATCAAAAAATGCGAAATTTTAAGCACTTTTAGTTGTTTTAACTATTTTAAAATTTCGTTAGTTTTATTATTTTAATATTTCGTTACATAAACCTTCTCTCTCGAACTTACGATTTATGCACTTACAACAAAATGGCTAAATGGGTTGGATTGTAGGGTGGAGTTATGGGTGTCTTACGCGATTTAAAAAATATTTTCTTCACATAATGCACGTATCACGGGAGAGGAGGAAAAAAGGTTTTTTCACGTAAATAATTTACTTACGTATGTTCTCGCATGCGTGGGAAATTTCACTTTTTTATTTACCATTTTTCCGTTTCGTAATTTCAGGCTATATATTAGTTTACGGTATGAAGGACATAATACATATAACACACAGAACAATTCAAACTGAATCATCCGATTTCGAAATTCCATATTTTCTAAAAGAAAATCGATACGGAATGATAAATAATACATAAATATAAAGAGAAAATGAGAATGTCTCATATTGTGAGCAATACAGGGGGCTCTCTTGTGCTCTTCGAGAAGCTATTTCACGAAAACTGTTTTAGAAGCTTTCACGGAGATACATCGCTGTTGGATCGGTCACAGAGGACTGGATGAATTGATGTTACGCAACTGGCCCCACAAGTCATCCGATATGGCCCCAAGCGATTTCTTCCTTTGGGGGTTTGTAAAAGGTAAAGGGTATTCGTCACCGAATTTATGTGAACTTACACAAATTTATGTGAACATAAATAACGAATTGCTGCTCCGCTGTGCAATCCATTACCACTGACATTTTACAACGTATTTGGCAGGAATTTACGAATCGAATTGGCATTATATTTGTAACTAAAGGAAGTTATTTCGAACACTTGTTAGAAAATATTCCATATTTCCCCTTTGTGTTCGAGTATTACTTATTATTCTGTTTCGTTTATTTATGAAAATATAGCATTTTGAAATCGGATTATCCATTGTGAATAACCCTATATTTTATGTATTTTGTATATTGTAATATACGTATACAAAATTCAATTTAAGAATTTTCGTTCGTTATATGTATTATTAATAACCCCTTTTGAATGAAAATAGTACTTTAATTTTTCTACCTATCTGCTTTTGATTGTAAATTATTTATATTAGCCAACCAATGGGCTATTGTTTTAAGTGGATCAATTTTGGCATACCAAATCACTTTTCAATTTTTTATCGTTTGCTTCATTTTTAATTACATTTACCTTAAATATATTCAAGTTAATAATTAATCGTTTGCTTTAATTACTAACTACATTTTGCTCAAATATATTCAATTCAATAATTTAACGTTTCCTTTAATTTTAATTACTTGTAGCTGATATTCTATTCAATTGCATAATTTATCGTTTGCTTTAATTTTAATTCATTTAGCTTAAATATGTTCAATTTAATAATTTATCGTTTCCCTTAATTTTAATATCGGAAAAGTTTACTGTTGTCCATTTCTCGATATTTCATCTCGTTTACTTTAATTCTTATATTTACTTGAGTAATTTAATAATAAATATTAAAAAAGTGCATCTTGGGTGGCTAAATCTGTTCTTTCCAAAGTTTTGCATAGGACTTTTTAAAATTTTTAAAGTTGTTTTAACTCATACTTTTCAATGCGTGTTCTACTTTATAAGGTATTCAATAAAAAAACTAATTTGGAAGAATTTTCAAATGTGTAAATCACAAAAAATAAGAAATTTGTTATTCCGATTATAAGTACTATAAGCACCATTTTAAATTAAAGTCAGAGTATCGTCTGAGTTTTAAAATAAGCACGTTTTATATATATAAACTGCTGTTTGTAGAAAATGCAACACCATGAAGGAATCATCAGAATCAAATGAAATTCGCAGCAAATGTCAATTATAGGATATTATGCAAATTAATAAAGTTTCAGAGCCATCGCGCGTGCGCGGCGCGCGCAGCGCCCTCTGAATTGATGCTGAAAGCGTATAAATAAAGTGCTGTAGCGGGACGTTGAAAAAAGTCTATGATTATTTGTTAGTGGCAAACGTTTAGTGAGACCTGAGTATGCCTCCACGACGGAAGAATAAGAAATTCAAGCAACTTACGGAGTTTGAACGAGGGAGGATAATCGGCCTTCGAGAAGGAGGATTTTCCTATCGCGCAATAGCAGCTCGTATGCAGCGGAACAGTTCCACAGTGATGCGAGTTTGGAAGCAGTGGACCGACGAGCACCGAACAACTCGAAAAACAGGCACTGGACGACAGAAGGTGACGTCAGAGCGCGATGATCGACACCTGCTCCGCATGGCGGTGAATGATCGCACAGCTTCCTCCAGGCAGCTGGCAGCACGTTGGTCTACTGCTACAGGTGTACAATTGTCGGCTTCGTCAATTCGTCGTCGTCTGCTGCGCCGTGGATTGCGTGCAAGGGTGCCTTTATACAGGATTCCCCTCACGGCGAATCATCGACGGCTGCGTCGGCAGTGGGCTCTTGAGCACAGAGACAGGCGAGCTGATTGGCACCAAGTTGTCTTTTCAGATGAATCACGCTTCAATTTGTGGACCCATGATGGCCGTGTTCGTGTTAGACGTTATGCCGGTCAACGCTGCCTTCCTGAGTGTATTATTGAACGACATAGTGGTCGAACACCCGGAGTTATGGTCTGGGGTGCGATTTCGTATCATGGACGATCCAATTTGATACGAATTGAGGGTAATCTCAATAGCAACAGGTACGTCCGTGAAGTGCTACAGCCCGAAGTCGTTCCTTTCCTTCAAGGCATCCCTGGAGCTATCTTTCAGCAGGATAATGCACGCCCACATGTTGCGCAGACTGTTCGAGACTTCTGTTCAGCACAACGCATGCAACTTCTTCCTTGGCCTGCTTATTCACCGGATATGTCGCCTATTGAGCACGTGTGGGATATGGTTGGTCATCTCGCTCGTGATCCGCGTCCTGCAGTTTCCAAGACGAACTTTGGTTGCGCATACAAACGATATGGAATTCTCTTCCTCAAACGAATTCAACATCTGTTGACTCCATGCCACGTCGTATAGCAGCACTTATTGCAGCGCATGGTGGCTGCATAAATACTGATTTCGGACGCTTAATTTGTTTCTTTTGTTTTTTGAAAATTTCATCATTTATTTGTATCAATTTAAGTCGTTTCTGCATTAAATTTCATTTGATTCTGATGATTCTTTCATGTTGCATTTTCTACACAAACAGCCAGTATATATATATATATATATATATATATATATATATATATACTATATATATATCTGATCACTAATTTTGATAGATTTAAATTGCCTTTGGATAATTTTATTTACGCCAGTCAGATGAGGCAATTAAGAGTCATTGAAATTTTTAATTAACCTTATATAAATAAAATATTTTTAAGAAATATAGTGCGTATCTTTTTGTGAATGTTAAAAATACAAATTTCAGAAAATTATCATTACCGATTATTTTTGCTATGAAAATTACTCATCATGTATGCTACACAGATGGTAGGGTTATTATTAAAAATAATTCGCTTCTCAAGTATGCATCACCGAATCAGTACATTAATCACGCACAATTATGCTTCGAAGGCCTCTTATATAACGCGACGGGAGCAGAAAATTTCAGGTAAATAGGATGTAAAATTTTAAATAACTTTTATTAATTTCCGTTATTTATATTTCCACTTAACAAAATTCTACTATGTTGTTTATCACTTACAAAATAGACAAAAATGTTAATTGCTAGTTTAACTAAATTAATTAACACAAATGGATTGTATTCTGTAAAGCTATTTTATGAGTAAAATCTTGATTCCTTTTCGTTATTAGGCTGTAAATGTAGCACCGTGTTCAAACTTCTTTCGAAACCGACCATGAATTCGAAACCTGTAACCGAACGATACGCTGGTAGCCAAATTCTAGATTATTTCATTCTTTTAATTGAGCTTTTAAACGATTATTATATGCAATTTTTGTAGACATCGTCTAACTTCGTGTATATTACATTTATAATGTATCGATAATTGTCAGTAATCTAATGGACAAAGCTAAAGTTTTCTAATAAAATTCTTGGGGCAATATTAAGCTGATGCTTATAGCTAATTATGAGTGTTAATTGCAAAAATAATAGTCGAGTTTTGTTTGACTCAAACTAACAATTATACCATAATATCCGAAACAAATGCCGTTTAAGCGTAAATAACGCACCGAGTTAAAATGCGCGTGACATCGCCGGGATCATAGTAAATGCAAAATCTTGACCTACTCGTATGTCGAGACATATGGAACATATCATCTTAGAAAAGTAAATGAATGTCTCGAAATCAAAGCTCAAAAATAAATTGAGCCGTTTTGTTTAAGTGGTTAAGTCCATTTTTGACAAAGCTTTAGTTAGAGATGAAATCTGCTATGAGCTATTAATCTATAAGCGATTCCCAAAACAATCCTTCAAAATTTCCATCATTTTGTCAATATAAATTTGCTTCGCGAATGAAATAACAAATATAATTACTTTGAAAGTGGTTAACTTCACTTTCCTTAAATGAATACTTATTAATTCAAAAATTGTACTACATAATTTCTCTGCTTCAACGATAGGTTGGATCTATTACCTGATAATCCTCTAATACATCATGACTATTATTATTTTCATAAACTTCATGATGTTAAAAATTAAAAATTGCGCTTATTAATACACAGTTGTAATTAAAGTAATTAAAATGATATTACAGCTGAAAAAATATTGAAATAAAGCTTTTGTTGACATGTTTAATAAAATTTTCGTTAAAAAATATTGGTTTCATTCAATTGAAATCTCATGTTTAATATTTCATAAAGGTATGGTTTCCACATTTTGTTGACTTTGAAAATGATCCATCTGAGGGCATCAAAAAGATTATAAATTACTTTTAACTATTTTTTTTAAAAAATGATCACATTAGAAGGAATTTTAATAATAATGATTAATTCCCAATTTAATATTTAAAAAGCTTAAAATGAGCGTACTAACATGCATAAATATTTTTCAAACCAATCAAATACAAACCCGTAAATATTTCCGTATAATATAAATTGGACTTGCACACAGAGCACAGTTCAATTATTGGTGAGAAATTTAGAAAATATACTTACGTTAAGGATTATACATAATATTGTCCACTAAATAAGTCCATACACATAATGCTCAACTGCGTTATACAAAATGTCGCATTAACTGAGATATTAGTTAAATTTAAATTTAACTAATGTGTAATTTTGCTGTAATTTGTTCACAAAAAAATTACAGCAAACTGTACGTCATAAGATGCCATCGAAATCGGATTCAACACTATCTAATAACTAACAATACTGTGCAAATTAATTGGGACAAACTATTTTTTTTGTAGATGTGTCTAAAACCACTTCAAAACGATTTTATCAGCTTAGACTGAGTGTGAACCATCTCAAACGGGATTTATTTGCAAAGAGTGCGTGTGATTGATCGACCAAACGGATTTTAATGGACGTATGGAGAAGTACTGACCTATTCTTCAGTTGAGAGCCTTTGAGTGAGGCAGTTAGTGTTTGATCTCTCTTTCTTTTATGTGTTCAAAAATGGATATAACTCCAAGGAAGCGTGCTAAATTAATAACTCTTAAAAATCACGCTTCTCTGACAGTTAGAGAAATATCTTCTGCAGTTGGTGTAGTTAAATCAAGTGTTTAAAAGAATCCTTATTTCATTCAAAGAGTGTGGATCAGTCTCTCCTGAAAGGAAAGAAAGTTGTGGGCGCTAGTGGAAAACTATTGCAAAAATTGATAAAATTCTGATAAGAAAAAGCAAAATTAATCCAAGGGGGAAAACTGAAACTTTCAAAGAGATTTATTGTCATCTGGTTTTAATGTGAGTAGCTCAACTGTACGGCGTATGTTTCTGGACGCTGGCTGTAAGGCAACGAAAAAACAATTTTTAACTCCTAACATGAAGAAAAAAACTTAAGCATGTGAAATAAAGTACGAATTACGGACTGCTGAGACTTCACTGATGAAGATTGTTTATTTGTACAGGGATGCAAATGTTCAGAGATGAAGAGATTATGAAACTTTGAGACATGACCATATCCAACAGACTGTAAAACACCTGCTGAGGCAGATGTTTCGGGCTTATTTCACAGCATATGGCACTGGAAGCTTGGTTACTGTTCAACGCATGATGAATTCGACTAAATACATCGGAATATTACGGCATAAGATTGTTTTATTCATAATGAACATTTCAACGTGACTCGGCTCATTATTATAATTCAAAACTGGTAAAGACTTTAATGCTGGAAAATCAAATTAAAGCACTTGATTGGCCTCAAACTTAGATTATTTTATCTGTTTGATTGAAAAAAGTGAATTTGGATGAGTAAAAAATAATTAAAGTTTAGGTAGAATTACATTTCCCTCCAATTTCCGAATATATTTAAAAATAATTTTATGGCTCCCGTCCATACCGAACATTTTAACGTGACCATATTAATTCTATGCTGTATCTACTTGCCTCCTCAAATGAAGATTATTTTATTTGCTTAAATGCAAAAAGTGCATCCGGTACGGAAAAAAATAATTAAGGTTTCTACAGAATTGAGTTTTTCCTCCGACGACTAAAAAAATTTTACGTCTATTTCAATTGTTCTTTTTGTGAGTTTTTTCCGGTAATTAAAGAATATTTTTAAATATTTTTTTTTTTTAATATTTTTTCAAAACTCGAGAAGAAAATGTAATTTCAATGAAACCTTCATTACTTTTTTACTCTTTTTGTTACACTTATTTACATAAAAATATAAGAAATTTTCTAAATTTGAGGACGAAATTAGTAATTCCATAAGATTAAGTTCACGAAATCAAAATAACGGTAGACTCTTAAAATCATTATTTCTTTTCAGCAATTAGCAAAAATACCAATTTTGTCTGGCTGTGATGAGAATCTCGAAAATTGTTAATGATATTCCATTCTTTAATTATTTTGTTTTAATTACGTTAATACTTATTTTAAAATTTTCATCAGTTAAACAGTATTGAAACGAATTTATTCTGATTATTAATAAAATAGGAAATGAGACGAAGTTCATTAATTGATTAATGAAGGAACGCTATTCTGCACTTAAATTAAGACTTTGAAGTTGAAATTGAGTTGAATTTTAATTACATCGAGAGAAATTAAAACTGCTACTTATAATTACATACGTAACTGAAATTCCGTGTCAAGTACATATCTATATATTTTGAGTAATGCAGTCAGTTTCCTAATTGGTGACAGAAATTAATGTAATGCATGCGTTCCGTGTCCTTAAATACGCAAGTAATCCTCGCGAATAATGATTAGTTGAAATGTGTCAAATTTAAATGCTTATAGTTGTGTATTAAATTAATATGCAAAGATTTTAATCTAGCTAGTAAACTAGGAACATCTGAGTTTAAAATAATTTTTAGTTATTCTGATTTATCTAAGATGAAGGTTTTATGAAGTAATGTTAATTACTAAAATGTTCATGTTGTGATTAATAGTGTGTACTTTAACAAGGAAAAATTAATTTAAAAATTACGAAAAAACTGATAATATGGGAAATCTATTGCATTTATCATTTAACGAAATGTTCTCTATTAAATAGTTGCTACATGGCAGGTAGGATATATTTTTAAATGTTATTTCTCACAGAAAAAGACTTCAGTCATCTCATAAAATAAATAATTAAATTTTTACAAAAATATGAATAAAAAGAGTATAATAAAGAAAGCTGAAGTATAAGTTGAGATTGCTACGAAAGAGTCAATTCACAGTCTCATTGTCCGAGATGTAATATATGTAAAATTTACTTCCAACATAAATTTTCATTTAGGTTCTAAAAGGGGAGACTCTCCTTGAACCTCTTGCCACTTTTTCACCATGCGCGAATTACTTGCTTCTTCTCACCATGCCATGAGGCGGCACATTAGAACAAATTATTTCTGCATGTGCGCAGATATATAAATTGCAAATGCGTGTGCATTTGTGGTTTTGTATTAAATCCGATGAAGGCATGAGAACACAACAGAAATTAACTCCTTCTTCATCCATTTTGCGCATCATTTCCACTCACGCAAATTAAACTTGTTAATCTCTTCCAATAGTTAAATTTAATTCATCTGTTCCCCCTCTACAAATTCCGGCAGCTTGTTCAGTAACTTCCCTTCCATTTATCAAATTACGTAGAAGTGAAGTTTCACTCTTGGTTTCTGTAGCTTCAACTCTAGCAAGATTTTTACAGATTTTGAACTTTATCAGGCATGAAAATTCTTAAAATTTATGATGATGTTCTTATTGATTTATATTTCGTGTTCTAATTTCCATTCCATGAACTAGCTTCCAGGTAAGAAAGGTGATGGTCCAGGAGGCTGGACCATTCAAGCCAAGCTCCAGGTATATCTATGGCTGGGTCTCACCAAACACAAGAAACACTTCCTTAAGGGTCTCCCAAAAGGCTATGACTCCTCCATCGAAATTAGGAACGCCGAGAAACTCCAGTCAGCACCACCCTCGTTCATTCGATACTCAGGTAAGAGTAAAATTCTCTCGGCTTAATTTAAATTAGTGTAAAGTTAGAATGCTGCTTAGTGGACTGTTGGCGGCGAATTAATAGCGAGAACAGGGGTTGTATCTTGTAATGTTTATCCATGATGCTCAGAATGATATATGACCCAATACAATATTTCAGATGATTGTTCCTTTTTAGTCAAAGATATTATACTTCCATTTACTTATAGTTAATTACTTATTTAGTTTAACAATGAAGCCAGATTACGAAAATAATTTAATTTGGTTAATGTGCAAAAATATTATTTCCTGATCGAATGCCTTTTGTGAAATACAGTCAAGATTGTTATTTGTTATATCAAGATTCTACCAAATAAGCTACCATGATTCTCGAAATTTTAATTTTTAAAAATTCTTAACCTGTATCATACATGAAAAATCAGTTTGAGAGAAATATAGCCTGGATATGAATTAGTTTGAAAAAAAATTACTCTTTTTTTATCGCATTTCTCTCTTAAGTACGACGGCTATCCTCAAAGTATTCCTTTTCTTAAATATCGAAAAGGTAATATATTTTTGAAAAATTTACAAATCCTATACGCATACATCAAACACTGTTTTTCGACGTAGTCACCTTCTTTCTCAATCCCCTTTTTTCCTTCGAGGAAAGAATTTTCTTGAACCTTCGTCAAAAAAAATTTCCCTCCACCTTTTTTTTCTCTCCACCACCTTCATCCCAATCAAATCAAATGCAATGCAAATTAAGTAAATTTCGAAAGTGAAGTGAATAGACATAATCAAGTTGTATAAAGGCGACACAGAACTGAATTGAGGATTATTAAGGTTATAGTACTAAGAGTGTTAGTGTTACGCCCGAAGATGTATTCTGGAAAGTATATTGGATTAAATGAGATTAGGATTCAATGCTGTCGGAGCAATTGCAGGAAGTACTCGCATCGCCTTCCAGTAAGCAAGTTCTTTGATAGATCATAAAACTTGATATTATTCAAGGATGGATAAGGTTAATTGTTTGAGAGCATTATCCCCATTAAAGGATCAAATAAAAACTGTATTTCAGATATATTTGGCAATTTTATTCACTTGATCTTTGATTGAACTTAATTTAAAATTAGGTCATATAATTAGAATAACATTTAAATCGACAGGCGAGACAGGTAAACGGATATCGTCACAAAGTTTACCATAGTGAAACGCATAAGGTTTGTACCATTTTTGATGGAAATCTGAACGAATACTTTGAAGAAACACGTTGTCACAAAATATCTGTATATATAAATACTTTTACAGTGGAAATCAGTTTACTGTTAATATTTACATCAATGTTTTGTGATTGCTTTGGAAATAACTTTACTCCGGACACGCTGCGGTGATGTCATGAAAAATTTAGCGCCGTGATAGATTTTGTATACAAATTTACCGAAATAATTTTTAAGCAGTTCTAATTATTGATTGAAGCAAGTTGTAAAGGAGTTTTATTAATGTTACTTAAATAATATAACCCCTTTCATTAAATTATCTGTGCCATGTAATATATGAATATTTCATTTTTGATGCATTAATTTGTATCCGTACTTCAAATAGAAAGCTTACATCATACAACAATAAAAAATACTACAATTATACAACAAAAAGTAAACTTGATTACAAACAAAATAAACATAATTAAAAACATTTAGGTCAAGCATATTTAAAATGAACATTTATTTTAATGACAAGTTCATATGTTTTATTTAAGCTTAATAGAATATCATTTCTGAAAGAACAAAAAGCTTATAAATTATGGCTAGGAGAAAAAGGTTAACATTTTTGTTCGATATTTGTGGATTCTAAGTTACTTTTCCTTCCATCTTATATTTGTTGAATTCTTAGGAACATGTTGCTGATCCAATAACTTTAAAAAGTACAAGGTGAAAAATTTATATTTTTTTACTTTATCATAAAAATAAAAATTATATCTTCTGTTCCGTGAATTCTTTTCATGTGTCAACTTTGAAAAGAATGTGTTTTCTTGGGGATAAAAGAGAATTTCTTGACACTTCTGAAAAATGAAAAAAGGAAAATAAATCAGAACACACAAAAATACCCAAAGCCACAATTCTTCTTATTTATTTTTTTAACATTTCCTGACCTTTACCGAAATTGATCTTTCTACTTGTGGGTGTTTTATATTTTAAGAATATCAAATAAAATCAAAAAGAGAAGAAAATTTCACCTACAAATCCAAAGAAATTTATTGTATTCCGTGTGTTTTACTCTGCTGCTGAAATTTGAATAGCTGAAACAAGTATTTTTAAATATAATTTAAGACAGAGCTTGACTTTTTATTTTAATAAAGGATATATTTGAATTCTTATTTATTTATTAATTTTTGAGTTCCATGTAATCCTTACATATTTAAATTCAAAAGAAATTGTAATTTGTTGAATGTATTCTAGGGTATTAATGCATAAATTTTGATAAATAAGAAAGCTATAATATATTTTTACTAACTTATTGTTCATCTTTACAGAAAAGCAAGTTTTCGAACTTCGATGTCACATGTATCAAGCAAGGTCTTTGATTGGATCAGATTCATCTGGACTCTCGGATCCTTTTGCTCGAGTTCTTTTCTCTGATCAAAGTCAAACAACACAGGTATTGATTCTAAATGGCTTTTAATTTGTTATCACGAGCATCTATATTTGTAAGCAATAAATGGTTACCCATTAATCATCTTGTTACACAGGGTGTTTAGAAACTCATGGACAAAACTTTAAGGCGTGAAATAAAACATTTTGGCGTAGTGGTAAATATTTCGAGGCATCCATTTCACATTTAAAAATGGTTATTATCAATTTCATATCACACTCATACAATTACATTAGAAATCATCTTACAGACCTCTGCTCTCGCTAAGGACAACGTCTCGTCTGCGAATCTGTCTGGGTGGGAAGCATATCAATTTTCGCTTCAGCAAGAGAAGTGACGTCAATCTAGTACAGAGTATAACATTTCAAGAATAAAGTGACAAAAGAAAATATACGGACCATGACTTCACAACATCTAAACAAGCAATTTTCCCCGTACAATGCATAGGCGGAGAGCAAACGGTGAACCGCTAGACGGCGCTGTAATGGAAAGCATAAAGAAATAGTTTTCTTATGCATCGTCTTTTCTACCGAATATTTCAGGAGGAATAGCTTTTTCCTGATTACTTTTCGTCGCCATGACTTCTGAAATTCACGGTAGATGTGTAAGAAAACTCTAAAAAGAACTTCAATAAAATTTGAAGTATTTTAATAAAAATAAATAAAATAATTTTATCTTTATTAAAGTTATTTATGTTAAAGTCTACCAGGACTAAGAAGTCCCATCAGTTGGTGCCCACCTCCATTTCTGTAGCCTGTGGAAATGGGGTGCTAATTTCTAGCTAGTGTCCAGGCCAAATGTCTAGCCTGACACTGCCCTCCTTCCCCCAATTAACTTCCCAAAGGAACTTCGTATTAATTCATCGAATCCGGAAGGATGAAGTGTTGAGTTGACCCATGACCAGATATCCAAGCCGTAGCCACCGGGAATCTAGCCTGGATCGGCAATGCTCGCTGTCACTACATCACAGCGCGGCCACTGTATTATTATTACTAAAAGTTCACTCTTAAATATTAATAATTACATCCAATGGCTTATAGTCACTGGAAATTTATATAAATGTTTTCAGTTAATATTATCAACAAGAATTACTTTAATTTCAAGAGTGATTAAATCTTAAAATTTGTATTATTGTTAATTGTTTATAAGCTTGAAAAAATAATATTTCTTATATTTTACAACTTGTTCTGTTGTGTAAGAAATAATATTTAAGGTATTATTTTAACAACAATAAATCACGAAGAATATATTTTGTCACATGAATAAATCACGAAAAATATATTTTGTCACGTGAATAAATCCCGAAGAATATATTTAATTCCCTAAGTCTAACTTTGCGTTCAAAGTAATTTTAACACTTTTTCTGGTTAATTGTAATAGTGACCAAGAAAGTATGGATTCTTATTAAATTCCTACAATTAGTTCACACTCTCCCTATATATATTTATTCATATATCTTGTTCAAATATTCAATCGTTAATAAAATACTTTTTATTCTTGCATTCATGTTCAAATACATATTTTAAAACTTGTAGTGGATGACACTTGATGTTAATACAGTTTTTTCAAATATTAATTTATTAATTAAATTTAATTGGTGAAAATGCAGTTTAGCCCAACCACTTGGCGCGATTTGAAAAATTGCCAAACTTGGCGATTTTTTTTTTTGGTTGAACGTTAAGTCCCCGAAGCGCACCAGGGTAGCCACATTTGGCAAAATACCGCCAAATAATTCTTGTCGTCAAGGGTGGTTGGGCTAAACTGCATTCCAACCATTTAATTTACCGGGTGAATTTAAAACAAGCCAATGCTTCGACTATGTCATTTGTCTTGTAACGGCAAAGTTGGTAGATCCTCGGTGTAGAATCTTCAGGTCTTCGGATCGGATCTTTCTCATCGAAGCATAATTTTTTTTTATTTAATTTTCAAATAATTAATTTTAGTTTTATATGGGAGAAAAAAAAATTCTCTCATATAAGATATTTAGCTGGATATAAATTTAGGAACAAATATCGTCAGTGACGAAGTGTGTGGATCGCTGGAAAAAAATTTCTTTTGCCACTTAATATTGTGATTCTGTCATATGTATATACATATTTATATTAATTGTAATTATTTAATAAAAAGTAACTAAAATAAAAATTTTCTTTGTTGACCTAAGTAGGAATTGACTTTAAAAAAACTTTTTTATGTTACTTGTTTTTATTAGATTATTATCATGTTTAGAATACGATATAAATTTATTTTTCCCACCATATGAATCATGCATACTTTAAGCTTTTCTTTTACATTAAATTCAATTCTATAAGTTTCAAAAGAAGCAACTCTCGTGGAATCCTTTTGTTGTCATTCTGTAACTCAAAAAAATAACATATTTACACGTAAATTTAATCAGGTATAAGGAAGCAAGCTCAATCTTTGTGCTTTAAGAAACGCGAAATAAGGTTTAGTGAACAAAACATCTGCATCTGAGAGAGAAAAATATGTTAACGAGACACTTTTCCTCCTGCAGGTGATTGACGAGACCTTGAGCCCCACGTGGGACGAGATGCTGCTGTTTAACGACGTCCTCGTCTACGGCAACAAGGAGGACATTCGAGAAGACCCTCCCATCATCGTCGTAGAGATCTTCGACCAGGACAAAGTGGTGAGTGCATCTCTTCTGCTGCTCAAATTAGCATCCGTCCCATTTTACTGAAGACATAAAAATTCTATTTAATGTTCCAGACGTGACGTTACGTAAAACGTTAAGAACTTTTTCCACCATGATGTATGTTTTTCGAGTTCCTCCTCATATAAAAGTACCGCAACTATTATGTGTGCTGCTTAGGAGTAAAATGGTGTAACTCCCAAATGAGTAGGGTTTTTGTGCCACTGAACGTAAAAATTTCTGGCTGCTTTAAATCCGCTATTTATGGCATATTCGCTATTGTTGTAGAAGTATGGTGAGGTAGAAGTCGTGTTTTATTTGTAGTATATGTATTTACTTACAATAAACATTTTCAATGTTTTATAAGAAATGTCAAAAAATAATGTGCGAATTAAACCACTTCAGAGCGAAGGAAAATTATGTTGTATCTGTAGATTTCATACGTACTCTTCAGTTTACAAATAAAGAAACTAAATCAAATATCTGGGTGAAATAATGGTACAATTTTATTGTACAGATTTGTTTCAGAATGAATTTCAAAAAAAATGTTTTATTTATAATACCATAACAGATACAATACAAGCTATAAATTCGCTATTTATAATATATTCACAATTATAGAAGTATGGTAAGGTGAAGTCGTGTTTGATTTGTTGTATATAACATGTTTGATGTTTGTAGGAAATATCAAAATGGTGATTACACCAGTTTCGTGCAAAATAAATTTGTTTTTGTTCTTGGTGTATCTATATACTTCATATGTAAAATTCAATTCACTAATAAACAAACTCATTAAGAATGGTGGGATCTTATTGTACCGATTAGTTTGAGAATGAATTCTATGGAAACATTTTATAGTTCTGCAGCAGACAAAATGGACTTGCTTATTTAACGTGTTTATGAAACAACTTAAGCGTTTTCCCTTTCTTAACTCAAGGATATGTCGTTTTCCTTGATTTCTTGTTTAGAACTCTTTATTATGTAATTGTAAAAGAGAAAGTCTATAGGCAGGACATTACTTCAGTCCCAGAAATTTTTTGTTGTCGAATAGGAGCTTTTTCAACTTCACCAATACAAAGCAAGTTTTATGTCTGTTTTTTCTTTGTCGTTTGAATTTATTGTAAACAATGTTATTTCTCGAGATGAGCTGCGGGATAGTATTGCACCACGAACGGTTTCCCTCTCTCAAATCAAGTACACCGAACTCGTTTTTGCACGATTTTGAAACAACACTGTTCGCCAAAATATTTTTTTTCACGAATTTTTTGTTCTAGCACAAGGGCCCCCCCCCCTTTTTTTTCAATTCTAATTTTGACTGTGCATTCAGAACACAGATGGTTTATGTCCACAAATGTGTCAGTGTTACATGTGACGTTTAAATATATTTTAGACTCAGTGGAAGTAAGAAATGTGACTGTTGTGGAAGCAGGGAGAAAGTTAGCGATTATGGATTGTATTACACATGCTTCTTTTGCCATCAAACAGTTGCGCAATTGACCTTATACGCTTGTTGGAAAAAACTTTTGCTAGCATGCGGAAGTTTCGTTGTACAAAAATCAACTGTGTGTTCTAAAATTATAATTCTTTCAAATGCAATTGTTGACGAAGGTTTTAACAACGAGCAAACGGCTGACTTCGAAGAATTGGTGCTAGAAAGCCCTTTGAATGAGGACGATTGGACCGAATTTATGACAGTTTATGAAAAAAAAAATGTCGATAATGACGATGTTAAGCTATTAATAGCTGATTTAATTCGCGAGGGCTTGAAATTTGCTACAAGTATGAAACATTTTCTTACTCATGATCCTGACATAGATCGTGCTAAAAATTTCAACGTAATCTTAAGATTTATATAGCAGGATATCAAGAATTATATAAGCAACTTGAGAAACAAAAAAACCCGACAGAGTCCATGAAACAACGAACGAAATTCTTCATTTGAATCAAAGCCGACAGTTGTGCTAGACATATCTGACACATCTACTGATTGCAGCATTCTTGATCCAGTTCGTAATAAACGTGCACGATTGTTATCAAGTAGCGATGAATAGTTGTTAGTTAGTAGTTTTATTCCAAATTTCAATTTGAATTCTTATATGTTGTATGTACTTACAGAACAAATTTTCACTGAAAAATTATTTTTTTTTTATTTATTTATTTTTTTTTTTGTAATAAAATTGATTTTATTTTTATTTTTTAATTTGTAATTTGGATTTCATTATCGCTTTTTTGCACTTTTTTTGGACAAAATATTTAGAGTTTTTTCATCTTACGTGATTTTTTAAAGTTGTGGAACATATCGCCAAATTTACCATGTGTCGCATGTATTTTTTACATGAACATTTTTGCACGGTTTTCTGAGGAACGTATCTACCGTATAAAAAAAAGTGGTTGGGTATACTGTGAAGAAAAACGTTTGAGAATAATCCACGCCACTATTTTCCAAAGATTCTTCATCGGAAGCGTTCATTATGGGTTACACCCCTTTGGCTCTAAGGTAGTATAAAATACCTGGATGAAGAGTTATACCAAAGTCATATTTCAATAGTTGAATATTCGGGATTCATGATTTAACGTAAGATTTTCATTGCATCCAAGTTTGTGAAAATGCAAAAAAAAAGATAGAAAAAAAATGAAATTGGCTTTAGTAATTTCATTTTAACATGTACCAGTATTTCTTAAAGATGTATTCGGGTTATAAAAAGCCTTCACCTTTAGTAGGAAGCTCATTCGACTATGAAAGTTTCCAGTCTTTATGTTGTGCAGCCATCATGTTCCTAATGTATATCACCAGTTTACCAAAATGAATATTAATTAGCGTAAAATAAGGCTACTTCGAATCCCCGAGCTTCACAGAAGCAATTACCACGAAGAAAGGAAAATACCTTCTTCAAATTCCTTATGTAATTTTATTGTTACAAGCAAAAAAATTCTGAAGGAAAAAAAAGTTGTCTGTGTTAGCAACAAAAAGAATAAAAACAGATTATTCTGCTGTAAAAATCAATTATTAAATTAAATATTAAAATAAGAACAAACGATTAATTATTAAAGAAGACACTAATATTCTGCTTGAATATTAAAATAAAAACAGATGATAAAATATTAAATTAAATACATCTTAGCAATGTAAATTTACCTTAAGCAAACGAAATGCAATTGATACAATCATAATGCTTTATAATTTCAGTCTTTTGTGCCTAACATCCTTTATTTTAAGCCCATGCATTTTTGTTGACGTCATTTTCTCAAAACAACAACTTGTTAATACATGTCAAAAAAATAAACAATGTTATACAAAGTTACTCTCTGATGCCAAAGTATTACTTCCTTCTCTATATATATTATTAAACATTTTTTAGACTCATTAATCAACATAGACACTAGAGAAATCAAAACAGGCAGTAACTTATCTTGCATTTATTAGGATCTCAAATTGATCTAATCACAAAATAAATATTTAGTGAATTCTTTGTATTAATTTTTACCCACGTTTGAATCTAAAAATTAATATTATAAATATATTTTAACTGTTACGAAACAATCGGGACCGAGTCCTTTGTAGAATTTTAAATCAGAGTTCGACTGACAAACCCTTTGTTGATCCTCACTATTTTGGATCCTATGTTTCTTTACTATGCGTAAGCACTATTCTAATATCTCGTTGGTAACTTCCACTCTCTCTCTCTCTCTCTAACACGAACCACAATATTGAATTCTTCGTTGAAATAACATATATCTCTTTAAACCCATTCGGTATATGTCCTTAATTCTATTCTAATTTATATAAGTCATGTTTCATTTATTGGGAGGTTTCCTCAATCCAAAAAAAAAATCAAATTAAAGTTCCTGAGGGTCAGTTAAAGGAAATCATACAATAGAACCCAGCAAAAACATTGCTTCTAAGCAGCTTGTATTACAATTGTTGTTCGCCGCTATTACTACAACTAAACAGCTGTTCTTGTTATCTGAAATTCCAGTTTGGTTTTTACAAAGTGGAATTGTGAAGGGGAAAACGTCTTGTTTTTATTAGATCTTTATTTACATAATGCATTTACAATTGATAAGATTGGTAAGAGGATTATTTCGCAGGAAAAGAATATGTTTGGTCTCCCCATAATGCAGCAACGTAAAACTTGAGTATTATTAGAATTCTATAATTCTATTATATTCTTCTACACTAATACGCCGGTACCCTTTTTACCGGTCATAAATAAAAAAAAGATCATATTCTTTCTTTTTTTTATTGATAAAATATTTTGCGTCCGAGAGTTGTTTTTTAACCAAAGAATTTATTTTTTTGAAGTTTGCGATAAATCAATATATAGCTTGCTTGTTATTACAATACAGCTTGTTGTCAGGTATTCTAATTATATTTTTACTGGTTGTGAATGAAAAAATGCATGTTTTCGTTTCACTTTGAAAATGCGAATTGCATCGAACGTAGTGGAAAATAATAGAACTTTTTTTTATCAAAGAATATGTTATATAGTTTCTTCATAGTCAAAGTATCCAAGGTTTGTTTACTTTACCCTTTAGTTTTCTTATTGCTTATCATACTGATTTCTTATCAGTTATGAATGAAAAAAAAACATGTTTTGGTTTAATAATTAGTAAAAAAATTAATTTCATTAAATTTCAAATTATCTTATTTTGATCAACTAGTGGATTAATTTGTTTACCAAAAAGATATTAATTTCTTAACAGTTTAATAGTTTTGGGGATTCTTAAATTAATTAAAATTGTTGTATCCGCATCTGAGGGCAATAAAAATCAATACTCGAAATATTATTTATTTCCACGCATACGTCAATGTAACACAAAAGAAACAAAAACAATTACATTAAAATAGGTCATAAGATTTCTACAATGCAACATTAACAACACAAGTTCAATGCATTGTGTTTGTAATGCATTTTTAAAATTGAACCTTAATACATATTATTATCTCGTTTATGAAATTTAAATTGCATTATTTATGAATGAAAAATCTTATAAATGATCGAAAATTATTATATTATTCAGAGAATGAAAAATATTTCGGAGCTGTGTCTACTACTAGATAATATATTAATACCTGATAAGTTTTACTAATTACTTCTATTTACTTAATTTTTTCAATGTTTCTACTTTGGAGCGCTTTAAAATCAAGTCAACTGAAATATGTAATATTTCTGTTATTTTTTCAATGTTTCTACTTTGGAACGCTTTAAAATCAAGTCAACTGAAATATGTAATACTTCTGAACGCTGAAGGGAAGCTGTTCAAGAGAAAAGTACTCAGAAATGCATTATTTTAATGCAATATGGTTCGTTCGAAAGCGTAAAAAAAAATGATAAAAGTTTCAGTAAAATTACATTTTTCCTCTGATTTTTGAAATTCTTTAAAACATATTTAAAAAGCCATTAAAGTAGACTTGAAAATACTTGTAAAAATCGAAGAATAATTGTAATTCTGCAGAAACCATTATCATTTGCTTTTTTAGCGCCCTTTATTGCTTTCCAATAAATAGAATAGTTTAGTTTTGAGGGATAAAGTTAAAAAATTCTTCTCAAAATGGTCGGGAGCCTAAGTGTGTTACTTGATAACTGATTATAAAGTTTTGGTTAAGTTTTTACCAACGTCGCACTGGAACCAACACAAGGGCTATTGGCGACGTACCTCGTAATTTTGAACCTCAGTCAAGTGACGAGGATAACACCTGAACTGGGGCCTCCTTCTCCTAACTTCCACACCACGGGAGGACTTTGAGCCCCGACAAATTTAACGTGCATCAGCCCCGGCTACGCGGTTGGTCTTTGGCGGCCAAGGCTCGAACCCGCGACTGAACGAAAACCTGCGGACACGAATCCGAAACCATGACCACTAGCCTACCGCGGCCACTAACTCATTATGAAATCATACTTTTTCAATGTTATGTACTTAAAACTAACACTTAACCCTTTGATGGTTTGGAGAATCAACAGTTTTCGTTCTCTTATTATGAGCAGTGTTATGATCAAACGGCTGCTGAAAGTGACAGCTTTTTCCCCCTAGTTGCTTCTGAAAATGTGACCTTTTTTCTGACTGTGATAAGGATAACTCGCTCACCTTTAAAAGATAATCCTTAAAGAAATATTTCCCATACATTAATGTAATATTCACAACGATTACTAATCGCACTTTTAACGAGCCAGTGAATGATAATTTAGCTTGTAAAATATTAGATTAAAATATCTAAATAAATACACGCAATATTTTAAGCTTTATGAAACATTTAAGTATTATATTTACCAAAAATGTTAATTTGTGTGATACGATTTAACACAATACGATCAATACTATATGTAGGAAACCCTTTAGAAATAAATTTTAATTTTCTTCGCAGATGTAAAAAAGTTTCATTAATTCGTTAGTAGTACGGTGGAGATTTTGCACTCCAATTTTGCTGTTTCCTTTATTTAAAAATGCAACGGAACATCGTTAAGACAAACTTCTTTAACTCTTATCTCCCGATAACTCAGAAAGGTCTGCTCGAAGAATATTGGAAATAAATTATTTGGATACCTCCAGGAGGCGCCTTGACTCGTGTATGTGAGAGCGCACGGGTTCATGGGTAACTTTTCAGAGTACATTTTGGATTTAAACCGTGTACGGCGGGTTATTTCTTGTTTTGATGTAATTTCTTTTGACCGCTAAAACGGCTTAATTTAACATATGGGCTGTTTGGAGGCCTTGTATAATTTGTAAATAGTGTAATTATTTGTTTAAGTATAAATGGCGCGTAGAGATTGTAAATAAATGTGTTTTTAAAATAATTGCTCTCCCTATTTTGCTCGGTGGATGGATTATTGTTCTTGAGTAAAGAATTCTCCTTTTAAAGTAGAAAGGCCATCTGCCAATTTCCAAACTAACTTTTATTTGTTTCGCTCATGTATTTTGAAAAATTATTTTCTTTGCTGTAATCTCCTAACAGTTTATATATATATATATATATATATATATATATATATATGTATATATATATATATAGGAAAAGAAAGGGAATGACGAAAGACTTAACAAATACGAGTATTCTGTGCGAAGTCAGTAAAGCCTCAGGAGCACTGCTTACCATCATTGATAGATGTAGAAATAATAGCTAAAGAAATTGAAAATGATAAAGCTACAGAGGAAAATAGCATGATCAGAGATGAACAATCCACAGTTATAAATCATACTCAAGCAACGTCCCTTTTGAAACATTTGATGATCAATTTTGAACGTCAAGCGGAGACCAACCGAAAGAGCTTCTTAATCTGAAATGGATACGTGATCGTTCGATTCGAAGACAGTATACAAACCACACACATCACTATCTTAGACCTTTTTCCTACAAAGCAGATATTTTTATCTTTTGTAAATATGTTTTATACTATATTTGTATACATTTGTCTTCGCGTAACGTTAAAGAATAGGAACAGAAATAGGAACACTATTTTCCTATAGCAAAACGTTACAACAATAATTTAATTCTGACATCACTATCTTTTAAAGAGCAGGATGTGTAAGCTAACACTAAAATTCACATTTAAGAATTATGGAAATTTCACTTATGTGTCAGACAGGCGGCTTTCGTAGTTAGATTCATGAATTAAATCCAATTGCTTGACATCAGTACATTTATTTAATATCAAAATGTCACGACACATTTGAACAGAGAACAATATTCGCTACTAAATTTCTAACATTATACCTAGTTCATTACTCGAGGAAGGCAGTTACATCGCTGAGCTAGAGAGAGTCTCGTATGGCGTGGAGCGCCCTCTATCCTCCAGTTTCAACACAGGTTATTTTATAATATTTCTCATTTCTATCTGAATGGATCTTTTTTTCTAGTGCAAAATGTATTTCATGTATCGTCTCCCATACTGTAACGCAAAATGGTTTTTGGAATGTTCCTAAATTTTAAGAGTACTACATCAAAATCGAATATATGTGTTATATGTCACACACTGTTATAAAAATCACACCAACGTTTTGTCTTGAAATGTGTTTCAAATTTCGATCGGATTCTTGTACATTCGAGCGAAAACGAACAGAATAAATTTGATTTTCTAAAAAAAACGTGACTGCGTGTATTTTATTTTTTCTCATTCTCTGGTTAACCCTATTTTCGATAACCAGAACAATCTCTCGTCCTAACTAATCCTGCTTAAAGAGCTTTACTGAACTATGAATTGTAATGATTTAACTTATATTTAAAAGATTCATTCTCTGTAAAAATGTTTCTTGAATTCTTTCTAGGGTAAATCTGAGTTCATCGGTCGAACCATAGCGAGACCACACGTGAAATTTTCGGACGAGCCTTACTGCAAACCGGAATTCCCGCCCTCTTTGGAATGGTATGACATTTTTAGAGGATCTGAGCAAGCTGGGGAACTACTGGCAACCTTCGAACTTTTACAAGTAAGGAAACTTGTACATGTATGCTTAACGTAGTTTTCCTTTCTTTTCCGTTATTCTTCCATGACCGCGGATTTGTTTTATCCTTGATTGCTTAGCCCTTTGTTATATCCTTGATTGCTTAGCCCTTTGTTATATCCCTGATTGCTTAGCCTTTTGTTATATCCCTGATTTATATGTGATTGACAGCTTTTTTTCCCTTCATTTCTGATGACTGTATTATCAGTTTGGAAAGAAAGTTTTCATAAAACTTATCCTATTTCCTGATAAACTAGAAGCTTCAAAATTTAATACACAAACTCAGTTTGAATGACAATACAATGTACAATTATAAAACAACTAATAAAAAGCAATACAAAAATTTTGCTAAAACCTTTTTTGAAGATTTAAAACCAACACTTCTTGTGGCAAAAGTGTAAACAAAAGATCTAAAAAGATTAAAAATATTTTCTTTGGCCAGTACTGAATGTGACAATTTATCATCATCATAAATAAGAAAAGGAAAATTTTCATATCTGAGCTAAAATTTTGATATTAGTAGAAAGTGTCTCAAATCAAACTGTTACTATGATCGCAGAAAACTTCATAGTTTTGAGAAAAATTTAACTAGATTGAAACTCTTCAATTTTCATTTTATATCGATGATAGAAGAGCCTCACTTTGTATATTTTCCTTTAATTTCTTACTGAAAATTCTACTTTAAATTTTTTTTTTAATTTATAAGAAAGGAATTCTACTTTTTATTTCTTTTTTTCCTATTCTGCTACACAGAAATATTGTTTGTTTTTTTTTTTTAATTTTACATTTATTATTTATATATTTTCACGAATGGTGTGTTTGGGGAAAAAAAATTCTTAAACGTAATACTCGTATAATTAGTGGAATATATCAGTGTGTAGCTAAACTGTGATAAATATAACAGTCTGGGCAAGCGAATTATTTGACGAATTATAAATCGGCAATTTTAACTCCCGGCATTCAGCATACGAAAGCACCCAGTCTCGTTTTCCGTCCTTTCTGATGTATCACTTTTCTTCTTTTATTCACTTCGCTTCAATTTATATAAACCAATACTAATTTGCATAAGTCATGGTTCTCAAATCAAATAATGTCATAGAAAAAGCCTTCAGCTGTTACCTATGTGGAAGCCACGTAATAACAATAATTATTACGTACATATGTAAATAAGCAAAATTTCACTTATTATTTACAATTCTTACGTTACGTAATTGCATTTTGTATTTTTGTTTACAATTGTACATTCAACGGATAGCATTTTGTTTTTACTTTTCAGAGTATGTACAATAATTTTACGTACTTAAATTGAATTTTAGTGTTAAATGTGTAAGTATTACAAGCTCTTTGAGTAAATGTGTAACACTCCTGTTTCAATACTTATAATTAATTGTTCTATCCTCAATTAATCTCACTAATAAAATTTCAAATAAATAGACAAATAAAGTTTTAATTAAATATTTAACAGAATAATCAACATTCATTATATTTACTATGCCTGTTGGAGTAACCTTCATACATCTACTGACACTCGAATCTCCAATATTTTATTGTTGCTGCTGATTCTTCCTGGTTACATCGTCTACTTAGTGCTATTTCTCTTTCCTACTACTGTCTTTTAATTACTTCTAATATCTATCGTATTACACCTCGACTTATATGTATTAGCTCCGCAATACATAATTTACAAGCTGAGTTATCGGAGTCAATTAAGTTTTAATGTCTATAGAAAGGAAGAAGGCTTTTCCTTTTGTGGCAAATGTAGAATTAAAAAATATTAATGTGACTTACGACTTCTTCGGCATAGTAAAATTCTGACGCAATTCGAAGACATATTTAGAGTCTGAGCTATGATTTATATTTTTCTTAATGAATAATCAATACATTAAACAGTGAGTGATTACATACATGTAGTATTGTTAGAAATAATAATAGTAGTTAAGTATAATAACAATTGTATTAATGTATTGTTCTCAAATTCTATTTTTGTATGTAAGCTATATTGTAGAAAAAAGCGATTCATTTATCTTAGTACATTATCATAACAGTACATTCCATTCGTAATGAAGATATTGTGATGAAAAAAAAAAACTCAAAGAAAAAAATAAAAGCAAATTCCGTTATACAATTGTGTTTTATTCGTTAGCTTAGTTTTGGAAGAATTCCAAAAAAAAATGAGACAATCCAGAAGGGAAAAATCGACGGAATAAGAATACACTTAAAATATATTATCTTTCTTCGAAAAAGACATTCATGGCTAACATTCTGCATAAGATGCATCATTATTTCTCTTCCTAGGCTATCTAAATTTTCATTTTTATTCTTACAAAGAATATTTACTTGCAGCTTCTATATTGTTTGCAAAAAAAAATAACATTTTATTTTGAACAGTACTTTTAATCTGGTTTTCTGAAATTGCATATCTTATTAGAGAATATATTTCTGCTGATACTCTAAAAAGGTTACTATAAAACATATAAAAATTCCGCCGGTTTTTTCTTAAAGCTGCTTATGAAAATACTGTTTTGTCATCTATTCAGAAATATCAAAGCTTATCTGTATTTTGAATTTTTTTTTCAATCATATTCTAATTTTTATTCAGTGAACTAGTTGAAGTACCCGTCCTTCACTTGGATTAATTTAAAAATGAAAACATGCAGTGTGTGGCATAAAATATTTTAATAAGAACCCTCACCCAACACGATGCAAGACGCCTTACCCAAAAATGTATTAAATTTAAAGTTTTGCTGGTCCTTTTTTTATTCCATTTCGCAGATAATCTCGCCAAGCAAACTTTATTGGCGGCAACACACGGTATTCACATATTCCGTTTGGCGTCGGTTGAATCATTTTTGGCGATTTTCCATGCGCAGTCGAAATGAAAAAGTATCGTTTTGCTTTATAGTGCTAAGAAAACTTTTAGTATAATGCCAGATATGATCAATAAATTGTCCTTAAATGACGATTAAATGATACAAAGTATCCTATAATAAATGAATAGCGCATTTCCGCAACTAATAAATAATCATAACATTCAATTAGAAAGAAATATTAATAAGCAATCTAAAGAGCTTCTTGATAAACAGTATTAAATACCTTTCCATTCAGAGCAAATATGTATAAATGTTCAGCACTGCTGACACACACCTTGTAATAAAACTCTTTCTCGGTATTATTAATCCTAATACTTTCCATGAAAACGCAAGTTTGTTCTTGCAATAACTTTATCAACCCAGCTTTCATATTTGATAAATGGCAACGTTTGACGAAAGTTAAACAGAACACATAAACCATGTTGTCAAAAGTAAAAGTAACTTTTTGAAAAATTACTCTTCTACAATAAGAATTATTAGGATAAGAATGGTAAATTCTCTATAAATGAGAAATATTGAACAAATCTAACGATCTTCAAAAAAAAAAAATTATGAAGTAGTTATAAATTGTAAGAAGCGAAATAGGTCATGACATTACGTGACGTAATATGCGCCAGACTTCTGCGTAGAGCAGATAAAATCTTAAGTCTTATTTTATGAATCATATTTCACCCATCAAAGGGAATATCGAATTGTATTACATCGCTTCAAGTATAGTTCAAAATTTGGTTTAATATTCCTGGTTCTGTTTTACAGTTATCGGAATCCGACGAGAAAGGTGCTGTTCCCGACTTGCCCAAGCCCAAAGAAAATGTCTGGAGATCTGACAGAGGTCCCATTTTGCCCGTACCTGCGGTCATACGACCTACGCTTTCGAAATATCGAATTGAAGTAAGTGTTCAGAACCAAGCTATCCCACACATTACATTGCTTTGTTTAATAATTGACTTTTAAAAAAATGGCTCATAAAAATTCTTCAAAATGTAAAGAACAATATTTTTAGAACTAAAATATTTTTCTAAAAAAGATTAGAGCAGCAAATAATGTGTTTTAAATGCAAATCTTTAAGATAAATGTTTCATATTCGTTTTGTAAATCAATTGCAAAATCTAACTCAACAATGATACAGAGAGACATTATCTCAAGATATATCGGATGTCACAGTTAAATTTATTCCATTAATATAACTAGAGAAGGCTCATGTTCATCTACAATGGTTTGCCAAATTTTGCATTCGATCAAATTCCTGCGATGACAATTTGACAAAGCGTAGTTTCATCATGTTGGAGTCGAATATATCAATATGCGAACAGTGTCCATTCATCCACAAATGAATCCTCTCGCAACTGTATTCCGAATAGATTTAGAATGGCAGCCACTTTGAAATGAATCGATAGAGCAAAAGGCACTGTTTAGTTGTTAAATGCTTCAACAACAACGAAGCTTTTAGAAAGTTCTTGCAGTTTCAGTAGTTCATGTTAGTTCAAGGGTTATTCAACAATTATCTGTTTTTAAAGATAAATGGCGTTGCTATGACAAGTTGTTACCACTGTTCAATACTATCTGTTAGTTTAGTTTTAAGTAGTTCTGAATTGCAGCGATGAGACATTATAAGAGACAGGAAACGTATAATATGTTTCATATACTGGAATGTAAAGTTGTACTGTGCTATCTGTGAAAGGTAAGATATATGCATTTTTCAAATAAACGAATGTTGGGTGAATTCCAAAACTTCCACAAACATTAATTTGCTTTTATATTACTTCAAATATTCGACAAAGAAATTTTTTTTTAATATTGTTACACGGAAAGATAAGGCTTTGTTGCCTTCCATGCAAAACGATAATTTTGATTGAAAAAAGAGTTTTATAGTCAAGATGAGAATACGCCTTGCAATAACGGTGAATAGGTAAATGTGACCTTGGCGACAGACTTAGCAATAATGTCGCCAAATAACGAAATTTGGTGACAAAACGAGATGCCCCTAGACAAAATTGGAATTCTCTAGATCGATTCCTAGGGGTTATTAAATGAGCTTCTCTGTGAAACCGTTGGAGTGCAGGGAGAGAATTTATGTTTCTTGAGATATTGTGATTACGTTTTGCTGTGATTGTGCGAATTTTGGATTGGTGCTATCGTATATTCGTATTTATGTGTGTGTGTTAATTGCCTCCTTTTACAAAAGGAGGCAATAATACTGTAATAGTTATATTGTATCATTTTAAGAACCTCAAAATAAAAATTTATATTTACTCTGTAAGAATCTGCTGTATAATTGAGCGGATCTTTCTTTATGAAAGCCAATCAACCTCAAAAAAATATCAAATTTCTTATAAATAAGAATTTTGGTAGATTTAATATCATACTGCCATAATTCCATCTTCAAATAGAGGTATACGAGATTATTATAAATTCGAAAATGCAAAGAAATTTTATTAATGTACTTGCATTTCACTTTCAACAATTTATTTCATTATTATATATATGTTCATATTGTATATTTTCCTAACTTTTTATGTGTCTAGTGAAATTTGGTACTTAAATTTTTGTCAAATATTAAGTCTGACTGAATATGTTTAGCTTCATTATTTATCAAATGCTACAAGAGTTATTAATATTTTACAAATTTCTCATTTCTATTGATACAAAATAAATTGAAGAAAGAGAACACATACACACAAAATATACAGTAGTATTAGTAAACGACGATAAATTTTTCATTCCTGAAGTGAAAGCGATGCAATTTATAACATTACACTTATACCTTAATTCCCACCTGATAGCAGAATCAAACAACTTTCATCACTTTGAACAAATTACCTAATTATTATTTAATGATAGACTTTACTATATTATAAGTGACCTAAACAAGCTCTCAATATCTTATAAATACTTTAAAACTGAACATTCTTATAAATTGCCTCGTTCAAAATGTCAAAGTGTAAAAATAAATGTTTCAATCTACGAAATTTAATTGGCTGTTACAGGCAATTTTAACTCTAACGCTTGAATCTGTTTCATAATTTGAAGTTGGCTGCTCTTCAATTACTGGATTGAGGAAGAAACTTATATTTGAGCAGCTGGTGCCTTCTGAATTCCGATCCTGACTCTTTAGACAAAACAATTTATTCTTAACGGATTCAATTGCTATTCATTCAAGCGTATTTTAAACATGTTTCAATTTAAAAGAAGTGTTGGATGTTCTCCGTTTTAGCAGTAAATAACAAGGAAAAGTTACAGGCAGAGTTTTTAAAATACTAATTTGGAAAATAAAATACTAATTTGAAAACAAACAGATGTTGTTTTGAGTTACTTATTAATTTGAAGTCCTTAGAATCTTCTGAAAGTTTTCAGTGTGCAGTTTTTAATACAAGGATTCCAATTAAAGCTTTCTGAAAACAATATTATAGAAATCGATTGTTGAGTTTCATATTCTCTTTGAAAGTTTTTTGTGTTTTAAATTCTTTCATTTATAACTAAAAAAATGTTATTTAGAAATATTTGTTTTATTTTCTTTTTCATTTTATTTTCATTAATAGAATCAAATCATTTACGAAATGCTGCAATGAAAGATTTCGGAAAAGCATTCTTAGAAAATATTTTTTTTAAAAAAATTAATTAATTCGAGATATGGTATTTTAACAATCGTGTAATAAATAAAATATTAAACTTATGGAAAGGAAATGATATTTTACCACAATATTTTTATTGAATCTTGCAATCAGGCAATATTTTCATTAAAATTTGTAATGAAACATTAAGAATTTTAAACCCATAAATTATTCGAATATGTTGAACAAATTCAATAACAAAACATTTTTAAAACAAATACTTTATAATGAATTCATTAATATTTTCAGAAATTCTCTTCGCTTTCAGAAATACTACAAATAAAAACTGAGATAAAATTAGAATAACTTTTAAAAGATTTGTTTTTGCGCAATATTTGCATAATAAAATTTTAGCAAGAAATAAAGTTCAACGAACCTTATTTTCCTTTCACTGAAAGTGAACACGTTTTTTACGCGTGCATAAAGATATATTTTTTCACTTCATAGATTTATTTTTTTTTATCTGTTTATATGACACACAGAGAGAAGACTTTAATTTGTCTATTGTGAAGGAAACACAATGCACTTTTCGATGTACTGTACATCGATTTAATTAAATTAACAACGGAAATGATACATGGAATAATTTATGCAGATGAAAGTGGGAAGAAAAATAATATAAATGCCCTATTTTGAAAATGAAAATAAGACAATACCTTCTCAAAAATGAGGTGGTCTCTGCATCCGAATGATTATGTTCGCGAACTCATTAGCCAACGTTGATTCCCGAGCTCATAGCCAACGAGTTGTGGGTTCGAGTCTTCGTGACACGGGATCCGCCGTCTAGCGTGGTTGATACTCATTAAATCAGGCCAGGCGCAAAGTCCTTGTGATGGTATGGTTGGAGAGTGTCAGAACTCAGGTGTCATCTTCATCAATTAACCTTGGCTCAGAATTATAATGTCGGGCGTTTTTATTCTTAAACATGCTTGTACAGATAAGCAGGCTACGTTTTGCTGAACGTGCGTGATGTGAAAATTGCTATCTTCTACAAAAAAAAAGCTTCTGTAGAAGTCTTACGTAAATCTTTAACAATTCTAACACATGTTCATGTCTCACTGAAAATGTTTGCTTTATTCTTCATTGCATATTATAATGGAGCTGTTTTCCAACATGACAATCCCTTGTAGCGTGACTGCCTTCAACAACAACGCTAGAAATTAAAACCCTTTAATAACTAATCCAAGAAAGATGTCTCCTTAATTTAAAACAAAAGCGCAGCGAAAAGTGACCGGTTCACTTTTCTTCGGGCCTATTGGTGGAAGATTCGAAATGCTTTCGGTACTCTAAGATCATCTGTCCTCCCCCTCCACAAGTCGGTAAACCACCCAAGCGCAGAAGTGGTGATCCTAGACTTGAACACTAGATGGTAGCACAGCCTTTAACTACTGGTTGCATGTGCTCCAGGTGCAAAACACTTGCCTCTGTATGTCTAACTAAGACAATCGCACATAAATCACAACAAGTGATATCCCGACTACGGTGCACGTGTCGACGAGATACGCGATTCTACTCGAGACAGCCGATGACGTCAAATGGAAAACTGTTCCACGCAAAACTCAACTGTACAGGGAGGGGTTGTTTGTCAATTGCAGTAATGGCTGGAAAGGTGACCTTCTCCGCAAATATTATTCAGAATCATTCTCTTCTTATTATCACGATGTGATACTGTGGGTGGAGTATACAGCGGCTCTCTTCAACAGCAACGCCGGAAGTTAAAACGGCTTAATAACTAGCCCGAATGAGACGTCTCTTTTAGTCTTGTTGGTAAAAATGCAGCAAAAAGCGACTGGTTAACTTTTCTTCGGACCAATGGTCCAAGGTTCGAAATAGCAGCCGGCAAACCAGTCAACAACACTCTATGTCTCCATCGAAATCGAAAACCCCAACGCCAATCCCTAAATCACTCGTGTGTCTGTGGATTACTATTGTGCAGCTCAAAACTGTCTTTGAATAATAAGGACATCAAACCTATGGCCATTTTAACGTGCATTTTGAGTCTGATGTACCTCTAGAATAACAGAAAATATTAATATATTCGTCAAGTTATTTATTATAACATTCAATGTACAATTGACATCTTTTGATCCAGTATACGACTGTAATAATTTCATTCTCAAGTATAAGTGTTGGGCACATATAATTTCAGTGAAAAAAGACACTTTCTCTATGGTACATTATTTTTTCTTTATTTATTTACAAAATCATGTATTTTAATTTGTATGACTTCAGTATTAAGATATCATTGTTTTATATTAATCTAGTTAAATATTCAAAACAACAGTGTGTTAAGTTTCACTGTTAGATTTTATTTTTTAAATATATATATATATATATATATATATTAAATTAAAGCTCTATTGTCTAATTCAAAATCTTAGAATATCTTTCTACATCTGTTTTATAAAATAATTTTTTAGCAGAAATTAATTCAATGGAATTATATATATATGAAATTTATTACTATAATACAAATAGATAAAACTTTATTCAGGCTGTCGGAAAAGAAATGAAACAGAAAGTAAAAATTTAAATATACGATCATGTGAAAATAAAATAGCAAAAGAGTAGATTATTATTTATCTTATAAAATTTCGAAACAAATAGATTTATTTTCCAATCCAGTGCATAAAACAATAGATTTGATTTATTTATTAACGTCGAACTGCGAAGGAAGTTAGTTGTCAATGGACCTCATAATTTTCAACCTCGGTCATGTTGACGAGGTTTGAATGATTGATCGGTTTTATTAGCACCGGTTTTAACGTTTTAATAATCGCTTTTATTAACAAGAAGCAACACGAGGACTATTGGCGATGGACCACGTAATTTCGAGCCTCGGTCTAGTGACGAGGACGACACATGAGCTGAAACCTCCCTCTCCAAACTTTTACACCACGCAAATAGGAGGACTTAGAACTTCGGCAAATTTCACGTGCGTCAGCCACAATTAGACAGAAACAACGTCACCCGACCACGAATTCGCGACTGTGACCACTTCACTACCTCGACCACATAAAACACTAGAGAACCATTGTTAACGAACGATTAATTGCGTCTGATAAACAAATGTTCAAGGTTTGTAACTGACACCTGCCGCTTACTTAGAACTTTTTAGTTTTGTGAATAGTTGCTTTTTCTAGAAGTGAAACATATGGCATGCATTTGCTTTCTTTCTGAACTCTTAAAAAAGCACATAATTCAATTGTTCAAATCTTGAGCTAGCTTCGAGTTTAAGGTAGATTTTTTTATATCATTATTGTTCCGTTAAAGGCTGCAATACTGAATAATAAAGGCTACTTGAAGTTTCATTCAAATGTTCCTCGACCTCCTCTTCTGGCTTAGAAGTGAGGTGAAAGAGATACAAGCTTGTATCGTTCTCATTCTTTGATCACGGTTCACCCGAGGCACCTTAGTAATATTTTTTTCTTTCCCATGGGGTTTACTGTCTTTGGTAAACACGGGTGACGCACTCCCGGGAAAACCTAGCGATCCTTCTCTATTTTCGACCCTCCTTCTTGTCAACCACTTTCTATCTTTTTTTCAACTTCACGTCTAGACCACAGTTTAATCTTGTTTGGCGGCGCAGCATAGCCATATCTGGCTCTTTCGCCAATAAATCTTACATTCACTCACTCACTCACTCACATTGATCACGGTTCAGAATTACGAAGTATTCTCTTAAAAACTATGTAACAACATTAATTTTATTTATACTTTTAAAAGATCAATCAAAACATATTTGTTAATTCATATTTGTCGACCTATAAATTTGATATGAAAAATGTGAATGATAAATTATAAATAGTTCATTGCTTCCAAAGTTGAAAAAAAATAAAATGTCAAGATGTCAGATTAAAACAATTCATCGAATTCCATTATAAAAAACCAACAGATATGAAATATAGAGTTTGTTTAGTACATCTTGTTCTAGAACATAATTCATTAACTTTATTTTGTAAATAAAAACTAATATTTTTCTTTTAGGTCCTGTTTTGGGGACTTCGAGAACTAAAGCGTGTCCATTTAATGACCGTTGATCGTCCCCGAGTGGACATAGAATGTGCTGGACACGTACTCCAATCTTCCATCATACTCAATTACAAAAAGAATCCGAATTTTTCAACTCCGGTCAAACATTTTGACGTGGTAAGTATTCAAAAATATTTAATTTGATGCCCGCTATTAAAAAAAAGCTTCTAAAAAGTATTCACTTAGTTCTATTTTTTTCATACTTTAATGGTTATTTTCGTCAGCATACATAATAAAAAAGAAAGTATTCAATTTTCTTAATGATTGAAATAGCATCCCATTCTCCAACTGAGTGAAATCCTTCTTTAACCGCTCAGCCAATCAAAACGCTTGCTTTCGTCTCTTTTTTATTGAAGTAACTTCAATCGCTCGCTGCTTCCTGAAAAGAAAATATGCAGTTCTAACCCCCAAATTATTTTTTTATTGACTCTTAGCAAAATTAAAATTTAATATTATTTAAGTAACTTTACCAATAATATGTTAATCTTATTCATAAATTTAATAGTTTTGATGAGAAAATAAGTACTGTAAATGGCATAGGAACTCTTAAAATGAATTACCTTCTCTTTTAATTGCATTCTTGACTTGTATTTGAATCTTTAATTATATTTCTACCATTGAGAGATGAAACAATTTTGCAATAAATCAAGTTAAAAGATTATTAGCATTTGCAGAAGTACTCTTAAACACATATTAATATATATGCAACAATTGAACATACTTGAACGGAATTACTTGAATAGAACATACTTGAATGAACAAACTTGAATTGAACATATTTGAATAGAATACTTTCAGTTTTATACTTTTTTAAAAAAGTCTCTCGTAAATAGTGTCACATTTGATTTGTTTCATCTAAATCACGAATAATGTAAGGCTTGTAATGATAATGAATAAATATCACCTAAACCAATGTGCTATATAAAGAGTTTAAAAATACTTTTTACTGTGCAATAGCTTTTTTTAAGAAATTATTCTAGCTTTTTGTTGCAATTAAAATGCGAATGATAGAATAATATCAGAGTTTCTCGAATAAAAATCAACTTAAACATGATGCACATCAATGAAAAATTATACATCGAATGTGATCAAAATACAAAAAGCTAAATTACAAATATCGTAAATTTATATCTAGCTAATCATTACTGTTCTTTTCAGGAATTACCTGATCAAGAAATGTACTGTCCTCCCCTCACCATTCGAGTCATGGATTGTAGAAGCTTCGGCCGTTTTACTTTAGTTGGAACACACGTCATCAATTCCCTTCAAAAGTATGTCTTCAGACCTCTTACAAAGAAAGAAAGCAATATGTCTCGTAAGTTTTTGAACATTTTAATCCATTTTTAATTTTTTGAACATTTTTATTCCTTTATTTTTAAATTCCTACTATTGACTCACACTCATATATATATATATATATATATCTTGTTCAAATTTTCAATCGTTAATAAAATACTTTTTATTCATCCACTCAAGTTCAAATACATTATTCTTAACTTGTAGTGGATGACACTTGATATTATCACAGTTTTTTTTAAATATTAATTCATTTAATTAAATTTAATTGGCGAAAATGCAGTTAGTCTAACCACTTGTGTCAGGATAAAATCACAAACTTTGCATTTTTTTTTTTTTTTTTTGGCTGAACGTTAAGTCCACGAAGTGGACCACGGTAGCCACATTTGGCAAAATACCGCCAAATAATTTAATAAAAAGTAAATAAAATAATTTTCTTTGTTGACCTAAGTAGGAATCAACTTTAAATTTTTTTGTAATTTACTTGTTTATATCATTATCATGTCAGTCTTCAAATAACTTCAAACCAGTAAGTTATTAAATTTCAAATATAAGATCCAAAATATGTGGTGGAAAATGAATGATTCTGTCAGAAAATGGTTATAGGAATTCTGCAATTGTTGTCCAATCATAGTTTATCGAGTATTTTCAATATTTCTTAATTTTTGAATATATTTCTTCATTTTTAATTAATATTATATAAATTTAAGCAATCTTATATAAATATACTGAGATGGGCATTCGAAAAAATCGTTATTTGAAAGTATTTAAAAAAAAAAAATTAACGAATGCGAGATAATGAGATTTTAACGAGTTTATAATAAACAAAATCTTAAACTTAACGATAAGTAATATTTTATTACAATATTTTCGAAGGTACTAGTATCTAGGAAGCATTTTTCACTGAAATTCGTTCCAGTGAAGTAAAATTAATGACCCATTAGGAAAAATTCTTTTTTTTTTTTAATGTACAAACTCAGTTGAATTTAATGTGTTATTGTAATAACTCATTTTCTTTTGGTAACATGCACTCTATGTAATACTTTTTTGCTAGAGACTACCACAAAATTACTCATTTACTTATCTCGTTCACTGACATGCCATTAATAAACTAAATTGCTAATATCTAATACACTCCCGACATCCTTATTTTTATCTCTTACAGGTTATTCAAGTAATCAAATGTTAATGGTACAGACAGATGATGTTATCATAGATATCGACGGTGCAAGTCCCATGGCTCCAAAGGAAACCCTTATTATTCTAGATTTCGTAAGAAACATTTAATGCGTTGTATCTGTCTGTTGAAAATATTCACCATGTATTTCCTACCTTTTTTTCTTTAAAGTTGATTTTTTAAGAAAGCTGATTTTTTTCTCCATCAATACTTGAATAAGTTTACCAAAGTAAAGTGGATTGAATGAAATACGAGAGTGATTGAAAAAGTACCTTTATTGATACTTGTTTGCTAAGACAGGTTGGTGTTACCGTTGTGTGCTGCCATCTGTTGAACGGTGCCGAAACAAATGTCACATTTATTGGTATTTTTACCTTCGCAGCTATTTGCTTCAGCATTAAATTTTTATTGCTGTCACGTCGAGTGATCATCGTCATTTTGTGTCGGATTATGACCATAAATTAGACCTTTATTCATCATTACACACTGGAAACCAAGCAAAAATCAAAACAATGGGTTATGTTCAATTAATCCGTTATAACAAAGGCGAAGATGAATGCATCTGCCGGAAAAATTATAGTGATAATTTTTGGGGATGCAACTGGTGTTATAACTGGAGTTTTTTTCCCACCCAGTACCTGGCGACTCCGTTTTCGCGTATACAAGTCCAAAATAACTTTTATGTAATACTTTTGTGACCGAGGTAATCTAGTCTTCAAGGTCTCGAACTTGCGGCCGATGTTGTTTTCTTCCAGTTGTGGATTCGAGCCTTAATGCCACTGAAAACCCGCTGTGTAGCTTTGATATTGTATGTTAAATCTGTCGAGGCTCAAAGTATTTCCATCCGAGTGGTGTGGAAGTTAGAAGAGGTGGGTGCCAGCTCACGTGTCATCCTCATTACTGGATAAAAATTCAGAATTACGAGATCCGTCACCAATAACCCTTGTGTTCCAAGTTCGAGTTCTCCCTTGGGTGCGCTGTGGAAGTTAGAAGAAGGAAGTAACTCAACTGTTGTGAACGAGTAATCACCCAGTTTCCTCTAAGAGACAAAGACACCGCACTCAGAAATAAAAATGTCCTCTCCGTGGGGTTGTTGCAGACCACCCGCGTCTTAAAAGGGGAGAGGAACAGAAGCATTTTACTCTTTCGAAGATGTTGGGGGGAAGAGAAATCTTTTCACGGCCGATAGCTGTGCTTATTAGGTTATACCTTTAAGAATAGTTTTACATAAAAAAGTAAAACGCTTCGAGGATTACAAGAATATATTTTTTTCATAATTCAAATAACATAGTAGCCGTGGTAACCTACTGGTCATGATCGCAAACTCGCGGCTGGTGGTTTTCATCGAGTCTCGGGTTCGAGCCTCAATGCCACTAAGGATCCACCGTGTAGCCGGGACTAAAGCACATTAAATCTGTCGCGGCTCAAACTCCTCCCATTTGCGTTGTGTGGAAGTTAGATGAGGGAGGTGCCAAAACTCAGGTGTCGTCCTCTCACTTGATCGAGGTTCAAAATTACCAAAAGCCCTTAATGCGACGTTAATAAAACAATCACAATCACATCTTAAGTAATACTTTTGTACTTTAATCAACCTGTACAGCTTCAATAGGTCTGAACAGGCAACACCATTTAAAAATGTAAACAGATTTTTGTTAATTTTATGTTATGTATTTTTCTAAGCGTACTGTGGTATTTAAATGTACAAATAAATATTAATAAGCTACTCGATTGTATAATATGACATTTTAGAAAACGACAATGTTGATGGATTGCCAGCTTATCGAAAACGAAAATTCTTTATGAATTTTATTCTTATGCTTTATGAAGAACCTTTTAACTTACCTTTGTATAAAAATTTAAGGATATTTAATTTGATGAGCAAGAAATTTGGATAATTCCTTTTTTTGCGTCAATGGGCCTCAAACTCGAGGACTTCTTAGAAAAAGGAAAAGCAATCAATGGACAATAACACAATCCTTTTTCGCATTCCTATGTATCTAATACCTCAATCCTCACACGTGTACTTTTTCAACCACTCTCGTACTTAAAGTTTTTTTTTTTTTGTTGTTATTAATGTTGTTGTACTCTCATGATAGCATCGATTTGATTAATAGTATAATATTATGCTATTGTTTTTTTGTAGGGTGGTAAACAGAAGAAAGACCAAAAGACAGAAGCGAACAAAAAGAAGAAAAACCAAACTGAAGAGGAGAACATCGATGACGATGAAGAAAACAAAGATTGGTGGACTCGCTATTTTGCTTCGTATGAAGCTATGATTAAGGTAAGGAGGGTTCGCCTTGGACCTAGCGTTACTTTATATATGTGTTACTCGAGAATAAAGAGTATTGAATCATTAATATTCCGATATTGTTTCATTAAAGATGCATGAGGAGACAAAGCCAAATTATTTTATTTACCTTATCGATCACAACAAATCAAAATATTTCTTAAGAATATCTCTGTATGGAAAATATTGAAATTGTAATTATTAATTTTATTCCTTCGTAATTATTATTACTACATTTTTCTGCAAAGCTGGAATTAAAATTGAAATTTTACACACACACGCATATATATATATATATATATATATATAATGTAATGCCTTTCTCTTAAAATTTCAATTTTATTAATTGAGAACCAGTCGAAGCCAAGTTCAAGTTTAACTAATGTTTATTTTATTGTAGCTGAGAGAGAGAGAGAGCATTTTCACACGGCGAGAGATACAAATTCGCCGTTTGATAAACAGTACTAAAAGTCAGAAGAGCATAAGACAGAGAATTTTCTCTTGCTTTGATTTTTATAGTAGGGATTTTCATAATAGATCGCGTGTGATGAGTAGAGGGATTCCCAGGGATTTCAGCTGCAGACAGAAAGTCCAGTAGAGATCATCCCTACAGGTTTGAAGCCGTGAGAACTGCATTATCGGCGAATTTTTAAGAACGCCTTATTGCATAAATGGGACAGAATGGAAAATTCAGTTATTACTAAGAGAAATTATTAAATTAAAGTTAAATCATCACACACACATACATATATTCTGTGCTGATGCTGAAAAAGTATACATAAACATGACATACTCTTGTACAAGAACTAGAAGTATGTTTTGTTTTTATTTAGCTGTGGTTTGATTTCTTTCAAATAAACTATGTGCGAGGTCATTTCTCTTATGGCTTATATTTGTTTACATAACAAAAATGTATCTTACCTCAATTGAAGTTTTATCCTCTCCATTTTAAATAAAATTGGATGTCTATCTGTATGTGTCATTTAAAAAATTCAATTCATCAAGCACGAGTTTAAACAGGATGAATAGGTATGACTGGACCTTTCTTCTGAAGGAGATCTGACTGATATTCATGAAGATAGAGCCTCCTTCGCGTTTGATACTTCCATGCTTTACGCAACAAAATCGCAGAATAAACATATGAACTCTTTTTTTAAATAATTGTTTTAGAGAAACCTTATACCATACGTAATGTGACCCTACATTCCGGTTTTAGGTAGTCTGTCACAATATCTCCACTCACAGCTTCGGAATGCCGAAATATCTCGTTTTCAAAAACGGAGTAACCCTCTATAACTATTTAAAAAAAAATGAACTAATACACTCTTAAAAATAATATTTTCTCTTATCAATAAGTTGTGGATGAGAAAAAACACAGATGCTAATCGCAGTTCTTACAGATATATAAAATATCAAAAATAAAGATTAATAAATCCTGTCAAGAATTTCTTTCGTATTTGAAATTAACTTAAGTGTCAACACTTAATCAAATTTATTCTGCAGAAAAATATAAGATTACTTAAATTATATACATTCCCGAGTTCCTTCCTTTGTTATTCTAATAATAAATAAAACTTTTATGAAACATGCGTTTCTCTTTCGATATATGTGCTCTTATCTAAAAATTAATAGATGTTTCGATTTTAGGAAAAATAAAGGGCCATATTAATAACTAAAAATTAGCATATGCCCCGTGTTTTTAAGGTAAAATTGGTTAAACTTAATTAATACCTCTTTATTTTATTTATTTATTCGATTTGTTGCAACCATTATAGAATAATGCATTTTTATTCTAGGAAAAGAGCCAGGTAACTACAGACAGCGTGAGCAGTCTTGGAGCAGTAAACGGTGACGCCAACGTCTTATCAGATGATGGAGCAGAAGAGCTGAGCTTGAAAGAAACTCGAAAAGTCGAAAAGGAAATCCAGAGACTTGAAAATCAACACCAACCCCCACAACAGCAAAAAAGAACGCTGAAAGGGACATCCACAGCTGTGCGATTGGCTCAGAGACTGTCTCCGAAATCACACAGGAAACTCATGACGGATGAGTCTCTCATAAAGGTACTTGTTTACTGTATTATCTTCCAAGCAGCTGCTGAGTTATTTGCAGCTGGGTTTTTCTTTGTTTTGAATTTTCTTCTAAGCGATTGATGTTTTCGATTATAGATATACTCGTGCGAGTTGGAGAATGTGATTGATTTTGGTGGTTTTAAAGAATGGCTCCATTCTTTCGAACTTTATCGAGGTAAAAGAACAGGAGATGAATTAGAAGACCAAAATAGAATAGTGGGAGTTTTTAAGGTAAGAATTCAATTGGATTCTTAAATAACTTCAAATCAAAATAAAAATTTAGCTCTATATTTTGGAATGTATGTACGTGTATGGCGTTGTGACGGGGGGCGGGATATATGAGTTTTAAATCCTCATATGGATTGTTGTGTTCTGAAATTTAAAAACTGAAACATTTTTAATTGAATTTTCTTTTGTTTTTTTGGAAAAAAATTAATATTTGAAATCCCGTACTCCACATAAATATCTTTTTCTCCTTGCAAATAAACAATGAAATTTTAAATTGATTTTGAGATACGAGTTGAAATGGTAGAATGATACACACACACATTATATATATATATATATATATATAGGATGTTTACATTTTAAGACGCCTTCCAACACTAGATGGCACTTTGAACTGGATCTCTACTTGTGACCTCATTCCTTCCAAGGGTCCACACGAGTACCGGGAGATGGAAGGGTGCTACCAACATGGAAAAACATGCGATCTAATAGCTATTTAATATGTATAACCAATAGTTCTGTTTTAACTTTGTAAATACTGCACAATAATATATTGTTTAATTAAATGTCATCTTCTAAAAATCCGCTTTGTTTTTGAACCCAGAAAACTCCTAGACATCTTTAATATGAGCCATGTACCTCGTTTCTGTAGTTAGAATTCTACAGATTAAAAATTTGGGGGCAAATTTTCACTCTGTAGAATCATATATATATATATGAATATATCCAGAAACTCAAATTTCAATCATATATTTAATATTTACATCACTTTTAGTACATCAATCTACATAAAAGGCCATATTTTCGATACATATATATCGAAAATATGGCCTTTTAGGTAGATTGATGTACTAAAAGTGATGTAAATATTAAATATATAATTGAAATTTGATTTTTTGGTATTTTTGAATTTTGGAAATCTGTGAAATCGAAATCTTAGTTATTGCAAAAACTTTTGATGATTATTCAGATGAAATTGTATTCAGAATAGTAACAAAGTATCGATTATATTCCATTATATGGGTTACACTATGTTTCACTGAAAATGAATCATTTAGAGAAAAAAGGTACTTTAAAGGATATCTCAACAAAACCTGTTTCGATATTCTAAGTCATTTCTCAAAATAAATAAGTATCGTTTAAAAGATTAAATTTTAAAAAGTATACTTAAAAATGTGGAAAAATGAAAATTATTTAATGTAATAATTATATTGAATAAATACAGCAACTATTACTGCATTTCTTTGTTATAAGTATTTCTGAGTTTTCATTTGCTGAACTAATAAATGAAACCAGTTCAGTAAGTGAACTTAGAATTTTCTTAATAACACTGCTAAATAAATCCTTAAAAAACCAGAAACTTATCTATTTTGGAAGACTTTCTCAGGATTTATATATTTTCAACAGAAAAGCAATAAACTTTTGGAAACTTAATTCAATTGTAACATTTTTGGTTTAAGAAATAAGTATCAAAAGAAGGAATAAAAAGTTCTGCATAGTAGAATTAATTATCAATCATTCATTTTTACGCTTTTCGTATTTTATATTTCAGGGCTCTTTAAAAGTGTACAAGACACCTTTACCGAAAGACATTCAAGACCCCTACCTGAATATCACCGACCCTCAAGCTGGCTTATTTCAAGGTCTACCAAGCAATGAACCTATCCATGTCCTTGTTCGAGTTTACATCGTCAAGGTAATAATTTTCTAACCTGAAAGATTTCTTCTTACGAACATCATAATCTTGAAGCGAAATGTAATAATATAAATATATTTTTCAGGCCACAGATTTGCACCCCGCAGACCTAAATGGCAAGGCTGATCCTTATATTGTCATCAATCTTGGAAGTAAGAAGACAAATGATAAGGAAAACTATATATCAAAACAGTTGAACCCGGTTTTTGGAAAGTGAGTGCACTTCTTGCATAGGAAACTTTTATTTGAATATGATATAATGCCATATCAGAAAAAAAGTATTTTCAAGGCAATAACAAAAAACTTCTCAGGAATTCTTATTTTAAAATTCACATCATTTTTCTTATATTCATTTTGCTGTGAAAATTTTTTTTCTTTTAGAATTCGTGACTGAATATGGAACTCTGAACTTCTTAATAATAAATTAGAATGGAAAAATTATATCAATCTCTCTTTCCAAAATTCTTATTAAAGTTCATCAAAATTATTATTTCCATTTTTTTTTCTACATGATGAGTTTTAACTCTGAATTTATCTTTCTCTGGTTTTAAGCAGAGTTATTCCAGTTATCTTAACTTATTAATAAGAATTCGGCTTTTTTTATTTCATTTTTATTTTAATTTTTTTTTGTGTGTGTGAGAGAGAGAGAAAAAAAAATAAAGGAGACAAAGAGAAAATTATTCATTTTTTTCTGTCTTAAATTTCATAATATAATCAAGCATACTAATATTATCATTATGCATTCAGATTTTTTAACTTTTGATGTTAAGAATCTCATAATTAATATTTGCAGACTTTCCTGAGAAAGAATGAGTTTTTTTGTTTCGTTTTTTTTAAAAAAAAAAACAATATTTACTTTACAAATTTCTTCATCATGATGAACGCACAATTCAGATTTGAGTTTCATATACTAATTATATCTACCATTCAATTAAATACATAAGTGTACTTCATTCACCCAACGACTGAAAAATGTTTGATGAAGAATAATTTATTTTGCTGCATTTTTATTCATTTTGCTGCATAATTTTCGTACAAAAACAAATCAACCCTAAATAAGGAATTATTTTCTGACAAGCAGGTTAGCCAATTGTATACTTTTAATTCAAAATGAAAGCAGATATATAATGAATAACCAAAAGTAAATGTTACGCGATTCGTTCGTTATTTCGAATTTCTTTTCAATATAAACATATCACATTTTTGAAGAGGGATTTTATTTTGGCATATTGAAATAAGGAATGGCTTATAATTATTATGGCTTTAAAGTTTGTTCCAGGTACACCCCAAATAATTATCAACTTTTATAATCACTTTACCATCATAATCCATTAAGTTAAACACAAATAAGAGAATCAGTTAACAGCTAAAAAGTCCAGTCACTTGAAGACTTGATTTTGAAGTTGAACAATAATTATTTTGTAAATCACATTTGCTTCAGCTGAATAACAGTTGATCTAATGCTTCTTCTAGTAGTAAATATGGGTCCTGCAATATGAAATAAAAATAATGCTGATTTTAAATGTAAAGTCATTCAATTTGGAAAGAAAATAGAAATCGTTCTGCAACCAGGGTGTGCCTGAAAATATATCAGAAAACGAATATTACCAACTTTTCATGTTATGTGATAATAAAAAATTTTAAGTTCATATAGCATGTAATTTCTTTCAAATAATTGGTATTTGTGTTCATAAACAAATAATTTTTTATGTTCATCTTTTCTTTATTTTTAAATCTGTTATTTTTATATCTAGTGCACAACGCGCACTCGTAAATTTCGATCTTATTTTTGAATTAAAAATACGCTTTATACACCGTTATATACGGTAAATTTAAATTGGAAAGCCGTTACAAAGCCTTTCTGCGAGGAACGTTCCTAAAGTAAGTTACGTAATTTTTTTCAAAAGGAACATTTATAGCATTAAAAAAATAAATCATGCCATCATGAACAATAACCCTTTGCACTGTTTTTCGACGTACTCACAATTGACAATCAGACATTTGTCGTGGGGTGCAATCAGTTTCAAGAAACCGCTTGGGTAAAACTCGGTGCCCTGAGTTTCAAAGAATTTTTTCACAGCCTGCTCCATTTCAGCATTGTTTTGGATGAACCTGAGCACGACCATTACGCAGTGTGGATACACGTCTGATATTGTTATGTGTCTATCCGCTAACACCATGTCCTGTACTCTAGCAGTGTTGTTTTCAATCGTGAATATGAAGGGACCCCTACTTTAATCTTCACCTTTCACACTCTGCCTTCCTTCACTGAACATGCAATGCCAAAGTCCAACCTTATAACGAGACATTACCTTTTCACCATACACGGTCTGATATAAGATTACTCCCACGTGTCCATTCATACCGGATAACAGCACGCACTTTTAATGCCAAGCACTTTGTCACTCACGTCTTGGGAACGCTGGTCTGCTGCTACCCTCTTTTCTTCGTCGCTCTGCGCATGCGTCATTCCTCCTCCACTGGCGCTACTTCCTTCGTTGAACGATCAACGGGTGTAGATTATTATACATGTCGTTTGCTTCATCTGGTATACCATGTGCTCATTCAAAAAAAAATGATGAAACTTACTTTCAGAACATCCCTCATAAAGGCATTAAAAAATATATAAAACTAAATATGTCTTAGCATGTTATTAACTTTAACATACCTTCTATTCCAGGTGTTTTGAATTTGAGGCAACTTTCCCCCAGGATTCTCTGCTCAATGTCCAGATCTATGATTGGGACCTGCTCGGATCCGACGATCTCATTGGAGAAACGAAGATCGACCTAGAGAATCGATTCTACAGCCGGCATCGACCCACCTGCGGATTAGCACAGAAATATGCAACGTGAGTTTTGTCAAAACCTACTTTTGGAATTGTTTATTTCAATAATAGAATTGTGATTCCAAATGAATGTGAAGGGTGTTTAATTGAATATGAAGTGCTCAAACATTTTTCTTGACTAGCCTCTTGAAATTTATCGCCGTTGATGTCAGAATCAAAATGTTTGCATTCGAGTGGTGGCAATAAAATAACGAGACTAATGCTGTAAAAAATTTTTATTTTGATTTCATCCATATTTACTTATTATCGCCTACAATATACACCCTTCCTCTATCCCTACAACGCTTCATGCGAAGCTTCCATTGTTCGAAACAGTGTTGGAAGTCTTCTTCTATCAGCTCCTTCAGGACGCGTGCCGCTTTCTCTTTTACAGCTTCAACGGGCTCAAATCTTGTTCCTTATAATGCACATTTCAACTTACGAAACACATAAAATTCGCATGGCTCAAGATCCGGAGAATAAGGCGGATGGTCTAACACTGGAGAGCTGTACTTGGCCTAGAAACCTCTTGAAAGACAATGCGGAATGACTTGTCCTTCCACAATTTGGGTCATTTTTTCCTCATACTTTTACGAAGTTCAATTAGAAGTGGAAGGTAGTAATGTTGATTAATAGAGTGACCTTCAAGAACCAAGTGAAGATACAAAAGCCCATGAATATAGAACAAAAAACAATCATCATTGCTCTGAATTTCGATTTGCTCATTCGAATTTTCTTTATGCTCTCAGAGAAGATGGGCTCTTCTACTGCATGGATTGGCGCTTTTTTTCTGCACCATAAGTAAAACCCCACGATTCGTCACGCATTATTATCCTTTCCAGTAAGCTTAGGTCATTTTCAATGTCATTTTTGCGAGTTTCATGCTTTTCAAAAGTGAGAATTTTAGGCACCATTTTGGCACACACTTTTGCAAGTTAAAATGGTTATGTAAAACTTGTAATACGGGCACTTCGTCAATTTTTTTACATCTCAGCAATCACATGAATACTTAACCGACAGTCAGATTGAACCAGATTGCCGATTTTTTCGATATTTTCATCCGTTTTTGACGTGGATGAGTGACCGGTCGGGAATCACCTTCAAAATCTTCTCGACCATCTTGAAAACGCTTAAACCACTCAAAAACACGTGCAGGCGATGAACATTCATTGTCATACGCTTCTTTTATTAAATTATAAGTTTCGGTAGCTATTTTTCCAAGTTTCATGCCAAATTCCCAACAATTCATTACTCTATTGTTATAAATATTTTTTCCGGCGAAACAAAAAAAAAACTTTTATGCGAATGAAGGCTAAGGCTATGCGGATTTGTTTACAGAAGAAGAGGCACTGCATTCGAAAAAGAAGGTGTTACGCTTCACAGCTCTCGGTCGCAGGCGTTTAGCGTATGCGTATTTTTTCTATAACATTGTTAGTCTCACTATTTAATTGCCATGCCTATTATATATCTACGAATTCAACGAAGTGCTTTGTATGTATATAAACTACTAAACCGAATAGAATATTCTCAATGAGAAAAAAAAAACATCAATAATAAAATTGTACGTACATTATGTGATTAACGTTATACAATCTTATTTATTGCAATGACTTAATATGTTAGGACACTTAGAATGACCATATCATCTCAGCTTCGCGTTTCGAACCGCTGGTCCAGGATTCGAAAAGGCGCCGGTACTCCAAGGTCGACCAACTCTCTCCCCACGGGGAAGAAAACCATCTTCGCCGAAGGAGTATTAAAATATTTTTACCATAACTTTTTCTTGATAATTATTAAAAAACGCTAACAGAGGGAAAATAAATTTCAAATCAAGATTATCAAAAGCGAATGATTTTCTACGGAAAGACTACTTTGATACGTCAACATTATAGATATTCAAATAAAAATTAAGTAGTTAAAGATTATTTTAACAAAACAAACATAATTCAGTATTATTTACTTGCTGTTATCTCTTTCTCTCTCCTTTGGTATTTAACTTAATTTAACGATTTATGTTTCGCAAAAACACACACCGCTAGAAACCTACTTGTAATATTTTTATTGATATTCTTCTTAAAAATTGTTTGATTAATAGCACTGATTTGAAATAAAGGAGCTCCTGAAATGTATTTTATGGTTACTGATGTAATAATATTTTCTAATAAATAGCAAAAGAAAATTAATGTCTAATTCATCTTAAAAACTCAAGAAATAATTTTTAAAACTTACTTGTTAATATCTAAGTGAGATATAAATTATTCATACCATATGCATGCGATGATTCCACGTTATCCCTATTTTATTTAATTTCAAATAATATTATTTTAAAGCTAATACAAATTCATTCCAATTAATTTTTTCCTTTGAAATTACTGTACTTTTAACTCGTAAATACAGAATTCTGGAACATTCTATAATTGTATGGGTGACTGCTCAGAATAAAAACTCGCATTTTGCCCGCGAACGATCATCTTTCGATATGCCTAGGTCAAACTAGTCTACGGCACACGTGTTTGGTTCGCTTTCGTATCTGTCATGCTGGAGTGTGTGTGTAGTCAAGTCATGTATAATAAACAAGACATATATAACTTTTTTTGCAATAGGACTATTTCTTTAATAACTATTCGAAGCAGTATGCAAGATTTTTCACACATACGAGTATCATAAATAATCTTCTCATTTAGTTCTTTATCTAGAAATAAACTTTTTTCGTTGTTTCATTCGATTTATTTTGTGGTAACCAATTGCTTGATTTCCCTTTTACATTAGGTCCGGCCCCAATCAGTGGCGAGATCCTTTGAAGCCAACTCAAATTCTCGCCAAGCTCTGTAAGGATTTAAAGTTGGATGGACCGTACATTATGCACAACAGAATTAGAATAGGAGGCAAAGCATTCACTTTCCAGGCGGACGGGGATACAGACGGTGAGAAAAATTATTTAAATTAATGCTGGATAAATAAATGACTTTTAATTTATCTATTCCTTGTTATTAACAGCTGTTTTTGGTGCCAGAAATAAAAACTACTTGATGGTCCTTTCACTATTTATTTTTCAACGATAAACTTAATAAAAAAACAATGACAATCCTGCAGCTTATTTTCATTAAAATAAATTAGAATAACACAAGACATATTCCGAGAAGAAACACCCAAAAGGGGCTCCTGGAAAGAGAGCGTTTATCTAGACCATCTGGTCTATCTGGATTATCTAAAAACAAAAATAAAATTGACTTCTTTATATATCGGTATACCACGAGGGTTGGACATATGAGGGGAAGCTAGGCCCATCCACGCAAACTGCGTGATTACCACCCACGTAGACCATGGATTCTCAACAGACGGTGAGTATCGAGAAAATAAGTCTTGAGTTCGTGTACATTTATTTTCGTAAGAAGAAAACTTACAGTTTAGAAATAAACAAATAACTTTTTTTACGGCATAAAACTAGATCCTAAAATATGCATTTTTAACAATTTGTGCAGTAACTGACTGACATTAAATATTTAATTTTAAATAGAAATTTTGGGTTCTGATTTTCCACTATCTGATTATATGTAAAATACTTTGATGCAATTGATATAACAATATCCGAGGCGGGTCCAGAAAGTAAGAGTAATGAACCTCTGTCGTTAAAAGATTCTTTTTCAACAAAATCGGTAGTACTACATTTAAGTGGTTATGTTGGTCTTGTGGTCATGGTCACGGACTTGTGGTCGGCGTTGATTTCATCGAATCGTGGGTTCGATCCCTGATGTCATTAAAGACCCGCCGTGTAGCGGGGCTGATGCACGTTAAATCTGATCGAGGTCAGTTAGCGTAGTTTGGAGTGGAGGTACCAGCTCATGTGTCGTCCTCGTCACTTGACCGATGTTCAAAATGACGAGGATCTTCACCAATAGACCTCGTTTTGCTTCTCAGTGCTATGTGAACAATCAACCAATTTATAATCCTGCGTGCAAATAATCGAATGCAGGCAATGATACATATGTTTTCGATTTTCTGAATTTCAAAATTACAGGTGAATTCTATTATTGTTGGACGTAGAGTAAATTAATCAATATGAGATGACAATGATTATTGAAAAATATAAAAGAATAAAGCAATTGGAATGGCTATTTTTCATCGTCATGAAAAAGGGGCGTGAAATCGCACATCCAACTGAAGAACGCTTGAACGTTAAGCAACTACTTACTGCATTCAGGATTAAAATCTTGAATATGAATAGAATGTGTGGAGTGTGTGCTCTTTTAATCATCCAGTCAGTGTTACAATATTTAACTGAAACAAAACAAAAAGCTCATTTCCTTCAGTAACAGTTAAGCAAATGAAGAATACCAACGCCTAAAAATTTCGCAAATACCTGATTTATTTTCTTATTTATTTATTTTTCATTATTAGATTAAAAGAACCAGAACAAATTAAATTTGTTCGAAGAAAAATAATTCTTTTTATAATTCAAATAACGTAGTGGCCGCGGTAACCTAGTGGTCATGGTCGCGAGCTCGCGGCTGGCGGTTTTCGTCGAGTCATGGGTTAGAGCCCTGATGTCACAAAAGACTCGTCATGTATTTGGGACTGACGCATGAAAAATTTGTCGAATCTCAAAGTCCTCTCGTTGGCGTGGTGTGGAAGTTATGAGGGAGGGATAACAGCTCAAGTGTCGTCCTCGTCACTTGACCGAGATTCAAAATAACGAGGTCCGTCACCAATAGCCCTCGTGTTGCCTCTAGTGTGACGCAATTAAAACCAAACCAAGCCAATCAAATAATGTAAGTTCAGTTATACTGGAGAGTAATTTACTGAGAAAATTATTGCGAGAAGCACTTACAATTTTGTTGGAGTTATAAAAATAGCACAAATGTAATGCAGATCCAAATTGACGAGCAAGATCTAAATTAATTTTTTTCTCGGAAACTTAAGGTAATTTCCATTAAATTACGGTTCAATGGTCAAATAAACAAAATTGTAATTAAAAGTAATATCATCAACCGTGTTGAGGACCGTAATGCTCTGGTCTTTGAAATAACGACCATAGCATCACAGGGAAAGTAACAATAGGGGGACTATAACACTGACCCGGAAAAAATAATAAAGGGCTATAGTGTATTATTTCTGAAGGCTTTCGTGTGATGCACGTTAAATCTATCGGAGTTCAAAGTTTCACATTGTCTTGGTGTGGAAGCTTGAAAAGTGGACTACCTGCTCATCAGATAAAGAGAACATCCTCACCCCTCGATCATAACTCAGAACAGCGCAGTTTATGTTTAGCGAGTGCATGACCTGCGATCCGTACAGAGTTCTCCTTTTCTCTGAAAGGTTTTACAAATTAACATCTTGCAAAATCGCTTCTTACAAAGCACTCTCTTCAGGCGGATGATAACAGAACCCTCAGGGACTTGTATTCTTTAGGTAACTACGGGAGTTATGAACCCGAGACACGCAAGAGATCTTTTTCTCACCCATGGGGTTTACTATCTTTGGTAAATACAGGTGACGCGCTCCTATAATACTTCATAGTGATCCTTCTCTATTTTTTTTTTCTTCTTGTCAAACAATTTTTTATCGACTTTTTCAAACGCCTTAATCACAATTACGCTTTTTTTGGTGCAGCATAACCACATTTGACTCTTGCGCCATTAAATTCCTCCATCGCTTACATTCTCGCATGCAGTTTAGTAAAAATATTTTGTCTGAAAAATTTTCGACATCTAATATGTTTTAACTCTCTTCCAGCGGAGAAGCTGCACGAGGAGCACATGGCGTTGGCCGTTCTGCATCGCTGGCACGAAATTCCGAGAGCCGAATACAAGCTGGTACCGGAGCACGTCGAAACTCGGCCTCTCTACCATCCAGATAAGCCCGGCATCGAACAAGTACGATCCCTTCCTTCAATTACTTTTGTCACTTCTCAGAAAAAAGCTGTATTCGTCCAATGTTAACCTGTTCAGGAGCGGTGAAAGAAGCATCCTCCCCCCCAAGCCCGAGCTCTCCGAAAGCATATGTACCCACGGGGTCGGGCGATTTTCCTCGTTAAACCTAATTTCATTGGTCTCAGGACTCTTAACGCTTGTCCGTGTATCGAAAAAAATATCATTTTTCAAAACAATATAATTTACCAAAGAAACAAAGCAGAATATTGAATCTTTTACCAAATAATATTCATATTTATTTACATTTGTTCACATATTTTCATAATATTTAAAGGAATTCTTAAAAAGTTATAATAAAAAATATATTGGAAATTTTTTCAAAATTAAGAAAATCTATCTTTTGCTGCGCGCATGATTCTGAAGTATATTATTGATTAAAATTTACAAAACTGATGTTACCTTATAAAGAAAAGTTCACTTTCAAAGTTATACAAACTTTTAAAGAAATTTAGATTAAAATAAAACTTCTTTTAATACAATTTTTAAAAAAAATATGAAATTTTAAGAAAAAATCCAATTAAAATTTCCATAAAAGATTTTCTGTCAATAATTTGTTTAAAATTTGATGTATAAGTCATAAAAAAACCTATTTTGAACATGTACATAAAATTTCATATTGATATCTTAAATAGTATCCGAGAAATCCTGCGCGCAAGCTAAAAATCTTTGTTCTGAGAAAAATGAAGTTAAATTTGAAAAATAACAATAAAAGAATACAAATAAAAGCTCAGTTTTTTCTCGATAATTCTGGGAATTTTCAAAATATCGTTATAAGTTTGGTACCAAAATGTTCAGAACAGAAGAGACTCTTACATGTATGTTTTTCAAAAAATCAAAAATTTTGAGTTTTAAGGGTCCTGAGACCCCTTATAACTCATATAAAAAATCATTACAGTAATTAAATATGCTAAAATAAATGAAAAATAAAATAACAAATAAAATAATATAAGTAAGTAAATAAATAAAATAAAATAAACATAAATGAAATAAACGTAAATGTATCAATAAATATAATGTAATAAGTATAATAAGATATATTAAATAGATATAATAAAATATAATAAATAAACATAATAAAATATAATAAATAAACATAATAAAATATAATAAATAAACATAATAAAATATAATAAATAAACATAATAAAATATAATAAAAATGTATAGAGATATAATACAAAATATGATGCAACTATATTAATAGTATAAGACTTAAATACAGTGTTCCGATTTAAATTTACACCTGTATGATCACGGGCCTCAGGTCTCGGAAAGGCTTGTCACTTATGTGAAACTGTAAGATTGACACGCATAGGAATCACTTGCTCACATGCATGTGGTCACGGTCCTGAACAGGTTACAGAATAGCATATAAAACTGGCACATTTTCTTCATGTTGCTAAATATTCCGTTTTCAATTTCACATTCTACCTTCTCCAACCTATAGAGATCAACATGATGTATTATACTATTTAATATTGTTAGAATTTAACTGTTTTTCGTGTATCCTGTTGGCCATCCAACATTCAACCCCAAGATAGACAAGAGATAGCAAAAACAAATGTATTCGATAGATAACACACAGCAAAAAGGAGAAATGATTAGAATTACAAATATCTGCGAGGTAAGGAAGACGATGAAATCAGAACTGAATCCTGCTCAAGCATGTAAAGCTGGCAATAACCGCTGCTACACCCCACAGTATTGAATGAAAGAAGCTTTGGATACCTTGTTGGGGTATGCGCGTTGCCAGAGTTCATTTGGTGTAGCAGCAGGTGATATAGGCCGGGACAGACGTTCTTCAGTCATCAGCCATATATGTTCGAAACGTAATAGATCGGAAGAACAAAGTGCAATATGTTGGGTAAAGAAATTTTTCACATAGCAAATCTCATGTGATCGCCCATTGTCCTGTTGGAATATGACTGCAGATAAACTCTGAAAGTAAAGGAGGATAGAAGACTAAAAACCAACAAATATATAGTAATTATTGGTAATTATTCCAGCAATACGTATAATGAAGGTGTGAGAGTACCAAATTCACCCAAACCCATAATACCATGGATCCCAAACCATTATATATATATATATATATATATATATTCTGACTATTGGGTATAAATATGACCCAATAGTTAGATTTTAATAAAAATTGTAAGTTTAGTTGCTTAGTCGAAACAACATGCCATGTTAAGGAATAACAGTCTTCATCTATGACGAGGTCATGTTCAAAAGAACCTTTCGTCAACATTGTGATTTACCTATTCCGGATAGAACAATACATTCTTCGACCTCTTTTGTTGGTCGACAATCTTAGTACTTATGTCTTCACGGATGAGACTAACTGAACTACCATTATCTATAAGAGAGCAAATAGTTTTCTCACTAAGTGTAATATCTCTTAGATGCATCTCTTTCTGCGAGACAACAGAATAGGTTTGAACTTCAGAGTTGGATTATCTCGCAGGTTCCGATTCTTTCTTGACTTTAGGCCAATTGTAGTTTAAATAGTTAGGAGCATGACAGATGAAACACTTTCCAAGCGTTCTTCTTTCAAAATCTTTACTTGGATGAGTATCAAGGTATTTTCTGTCAAATTTGAAATTTTCAATTATCTTGTGGCGATTTTCAAATCTTCTGAAATCAGCGAACTTATTCGATTCTCTAGCTTCTTGTTTTAGAAAAGGTGGTGAGAGACTTAGTTTTGGCTTCCATGTCCTCCGAACATCCTCAAATTCCTCAAGACTCTCGGATAACTCCACTAGCGAGTTGATACTTGACCATTCGTCTAAATGATAATCTTCGAATTCTACGGGAGCTCTTTTTTTTTTTCATTTGATCTGCTATTATTATATATCGCAACTGGTCCAAGATTTTGGCGTATAATCATTCGATTTATCCATCAAAGAATGTTCGAATATTTTGGTAGAAATAGAGCTACCACTTTTCTGATGAGTGACAAACAACTGCTTAAACTTCTCTGGAGGTAATTTGAATCATTTCAGTAACAATATCCTCTCATGACCATAATCTTTTGCCCTTTCTTCAGACTCGCAGCAATTAGTTGTGTTTCTTCTTATGGGAGTAGACCCAACAGATGTATAACCCAAAACTCTTTTGGTACGAACATCATATTAGCTTGGCGCTCATATAATATCAAATACAGTTTGATATGTACTATATCAAATTTATGTAGCAAATTATTCAATTCATATAACTCGGTATATGAGTATTTACCGTTAATGTCCTTGAACTCGACTTAATCTGAACCTCAATTCTTAACTTCTCCAACTCTCAAAATCTGATCCAAAACAGTAAACATTTTTCAAGACTATTTTCAAAAAAATTTAATTCATGCAATTCTTAAACTTAACTTTCCCCCTCGATTTGACATTTAAATTTTTATTTCCTTATAATATAACCCCTCACATTAAATAAATAAAACGCAGTTCTGGACCGGAAAAATCCGTCGTCATGTTAACAAGTGAGCTCCCTGATAAAGGAGATTAAGGGTCGAAAGGCTCAGGTGCTCCAGTGTTATCTTATCAACTATTTTCTCCAACTCCACCCCATCTTGTTGTCCCTTCCTAGCGAATTCTTTTCATCTTCTCTTCACTGAGGATTTATCATTCTCTTTCATCTCTACTTCCTTTTCTTTCCTCATGTCAATGATATAATCATGCATCAATTTGGTGTCTTCCTCGTCGTATCCTATGCAAATTGTTATCAAATATTTTAACACTAGTTTTGTCATTTCAGCTGTTGCTTCTGAACTTACCTCTGCTGCTAGGTTACGTCCTCTTTCTTGCCTTTTAACAAATAAGACATTTTGCCGTGAAATAAATTAGAAATGTCTTATAACAATTAACTATTCCGTAAAAAGTCAATCTAAGAATTTTTTAGCTCAAACGAATAAAATTAATTTTGCTGGTTTTGCTTAATTGATACTGCAAAAGCTAAAATAATGGTGATGCAAAATTCGAAATAACTTGAGTTCTTAACCAAGATATTTATACAAATATAGAAATAACACGCAATATTCAAAGTACGGATCAGAATTTCAACACATTTATTATTCAATAAGTAGTAAATAATATTTTGCTCTTGAAATAATTCTGTCTAATAAATGCAACAAGCAATTTTCACTTATAATTCCTTTTAAAATAAAAAAAAATTCGAAAGATATTCTAAGTTGATAAAAAAAAACTCATTAACTAATACAATATATATATATATATATATATAAACTTAAGGATCAATGCGAAATACACATGTATTTATTGAAAGGATAGTATATTCCTAGAATTGACAAAATAAAAATATTTACATTAATAAAACAAAACAAAAAAATATTAACATCTTCGTACATAAAAAATCCTTTCATAAATAGAATAAAATTATGACTACTTGAACTACAGTCAGTAATAAATTCTAATTTTATGTTTTAAAGAAAGAAAAAACAGATTAACATAAAAATGATGAATTGACAGCATTTACTCTCTTTTGGCAGTTCAAGGTCAGATATAAGAGATTCGTTTTTCGTTACTGAATGAGAAATATACTCAAACAAAATAACTTATGAGTTAGTTTTCAGTTAGTTTTTACTTGAAAAATAGGTAAACACTGTATACATGTAATATATGAGATTACTGTATATATATATACAAAAATTACTTATTTCACGCACGTGCAGATTTACATATTTTTCGGGCATCAAAAGATTCAGTTATACCTTCCTTAAACTTAGTAATAGAATATTCAGTAAAGAAATTTCATGGAGTTAAACTTCCATTATCACTATTTTTTTCGAAGTGGTACCTTCTGATTTTTCCATTATATACCCTCTTACAAGAGCGTACTAATCAATAAGGTATACTTATTTCGAACTAGAATTTCCTGTAATGTCCATTATCGGAAAAAATTGTTAAACTTTAGAACTTTAAAAAGCTATTAGATAGCTTAAAAGCGTTTTCAGTTCCAACAAGCAAAGGTTTTTTTTAAAAAAAAATTTCACGAGTCTCCTTTTTATTTTTATTTGACTCCCAAAGGATTTGAAATTAAAAGGAGAAAGGGATATATCAATGACGATGAGAGAATAATTATAAAGTAAAAGATTATTGCTTGATACATATGTAGAATTATTTATTTTATTTCTACTGAAAATCAAATATTGTATTTCCATAAATATTTCATTATTTAAGATTTCCTTAATATTTATTTAATTAAAACAAAGTGCGATTGGATTTTATAAAGTTGTCTTTAATTATTTTGAAGGGTAAGCTCGAAATGTGGGTAGACATGTTTGCGATGGACATGCCTTTGCCTAAGCCTCCCACGGATATATCACCCAGAAAACCAAACAGGTACTTATTGCTTTCATTTTTTACTTTTATTTTAAGAAATCTGGCTACATTCGGTACCAAACGATAACGTTTTATAATATTTGTAAAGATCTTGGCCGAAAACTAATAGCGTCTTGTTAAGTCGAACCCCTTTAACTGGAATTTTTGAATAACTTTGTCTGCGTGAAGAATTTTTTTTTTTTTTAATTTGAGAAATTATTTGCGAATTTCCATACCAACATTTATTTTGAAAATTTTTCATTTTTGGAAGTTTTTAACAGCTATGAATGTTTGAAAGAAAAATGGAAGGAAGGTATTCATATCTTGTCCCAAATAATCTGAATTAACGAAGTTTTACTAAACCATATTTTAACGTGTTTACTCAATCTCGAATTTCTTTTGGAGTGTGAAATTTAGTAAAACGTTTTCCTCAAATGTATTTTTTTTAATTTAAAACAGTAAAATCATTTCTTACTCCCCATTATAGAAACCATTAGCTTGACCATTTTAATATATATAATACTATTCATGTGTAAGCCCCCCCCATTTTAATATATATAATACATGTGTAATATTTTTGGTCATAATTTTTGGCAAAAAGGAGTTCCTTATGAACATTAAAATAAAGTAAATATATTTTTTAATGAATTATCTCAGAAAAAAATAGGAAGACAAATATAAATTTTGGAGTTAAAATGCTAAGAAATTAGTATATTTTCAAAAGAGTTTTATGTTAATGAATTTTATACCTGTGTATCGGGAAAGAATTAGAATATTTAATGAATTCAATTAATTTGCAAAGATATTTCAAAACGGAAAAAAAAACATTACTATAGGATAAAACAGCATGCTTGATGTTAGATATAAAGTTTCATAAATAAGCTTGAGAAATACACTTTTTTTTAAAAAAAAATATTTCAATTCAAATCTTCTAAAACAATATCAAAAAGCTATAACACTTAGTTTTATAAAATTTTACATGTAAAATTTTGAATTATTTTTTTTTAAAAAAAAAATTATTTTTTACAAAATTTTACTCGTAGATGAAGGAAAATGCTTTTAAAGTTAACACTTTTCTTTTTTCAAGAAAAGATATTGTCTAGCATTAAATGCTTGTAATTTGTTTTACTACTATTTAGAATGAAACTAAAGGCATTTTAAAAAGGCTAAGGCTTCGAATGTTGTAATAAAAATTATTATATAAAATTCAACATTAAATACTTCCGTAAAATCTTATTGACCAAGTAAATTGGTGTAATTATCACTTTTACCGCCAAAAGTCCCTGATTCCATTCAAGATAGTAACGAATTGTGAATCCCACGCCATCTAAATTCCTCTAAATATAAATTTTAGTGGTGGTGCGAATTACCCGGATGCTTTTTTATTACATCATTTGGCCGATCCCAGCAATATTTAATTTGTATGCGTGTGTGCATATCAGCCATTGAATGCACAAAACTATAACAATGATTACCTTTGAAATCTTTAAATGAAAGTAGAAGCTAATGGTAATGCCTGAAAGTATCTCTGTTTAAATAAGGGTTGAACAAGGTTACATTGCAAATATCAAAATAGACCACGTCACGTGGTTATGGCAAACAGCAAAATAGGAATAATCGTGCTTGATTTCACACTTTCCTTTGATGGTGGAATGCATGGCTTTGCAGCACGTTCCATTATTGATGGAAAATCACATCATTTATCAATTCGTACTATTTTTGGAGAAATATCACATCGTTTGGTGACATGTTCAATTTTTGACGGAAAATGGAATCGTATCGCGACACGTTTTGTTTTGGTCGCAATATCGCATCATTTGAAACTTTCCGTTTTTGGTGGAATATCGCACCAATTGGCGACATTGTTCTGGCTCAGCGAAAATGATCGGCGAGATACTCAACATCGGCACAAATACTCAACATTTAGCACCAAACTCCAATTTTCGACGACGTCGGATATCTGACAGCTAAATACAATGTTATTTAGTATTTATTTATGGAACTCTTAAAGAAATGTTTTCAATGAATATTTTCGTTGTTTAGTTACGAGCTGAGAGTTATCATCTGGAATACAGACGACGTAGTTTTAGAAGATGATGCTTTCTTTACTGGAGAAAAGATGTCCGATATATACGTTAAAGGGTAACTTTTATTTCATTTTTTTTTTTTTAATTTTAACTATAAACTTTATGTACATTTTAAAATTAGCAATATTCTACCAAATTTAATTGTTTTGATTTTATTATAATTATTTATTTAACTGTTTTCTCAGATGGCTCAAAGGACCGGAAGATACGCAGTGCACTGATATTCATTACCGGTAAGTTTCTTGAATCTCTAGGAACTCAACAAAATTGATATTTCCTTAAGAGACAATCAATCCTCAAACTCAATCGACCGTTTATACAACAAACGTATTAATAGTTATCAATTTAAAAGGAATAACAAATATAAACACTTGAGGTAAACAGGGTGCCAATAAATGTGATTAAAGGAAAACAAAATATGCGAACTTTTTCTACTAAATCTAAACCTGTAGCAACTTCCTTCTACAGCAGCGCCACTGGTTAAAAGGCCTTATTCAACCAGCCCGATGGGATAT
>BMAW01000633.1:24269-50910 GCA_019974015.1 Nephila pilipes | reverse complement strand
CCCAAATCTTCAGCAGTAGATTTCAATATATATGATTTTTGCGATCCGGTATCGATAATAGCTCTCGCTTTACGCTCTTTCTTGATGCCATGTACATTCACAACAAGAGTTTGTAATATAACTTCATTTGTTGCCCGAGAATGTAAAGAATCAACTGTTTTTTCATTAATATTTTTATCATTTACCTCTTGTTTTGGTGAATCAGATTTATTACAAACAATGTTTGGGCACATGAACTTTAAATGTCTTTTAGAACACAATTGACACGTTATTTGAGATCGACATCTAGAAGCAAGATGACCCTTAGCCAAGCAGACACGGCAAAATCCTTTCTTTTTTATTATTGCGATCTTTTCCTCTAGTGGGATGAAAAAAGCTCTTTTACAAAAGCGATTTGCATGAGCCTTGAAACAAAACGCACAAGTATCGTTTGATTCCTGAATGAATAATTCAGCTTAATTTTATTTTTAAGTAGATTATTACATTCGCGTTCATAGGGAAGAGTATTTCAGATCTACTTAATTTTATTTTTTCTTCTGATTGCACTTCGCTCTTCAGAAACGAAACTATGGCATCCAGTGTTGATATACTCTGTTCGGAGTCAATATTTTTTCTTTGTCTTTCAAAGGATCGCAATATATGGGTCGGTAATGAACTTTCGACCAAAGGATATAATATTATGCCGCACTGATCTGTAGTTACACCTAAACTACTTAGAGCTCGAAGTTGAGTAGAAAGTTTATTATACAAACTGCTTAAAGAATCTTGTTTCTTTCTAGTAGCGTTACTTAAAACAAGTTTTAACAATTCTCGTACATAAAAATCAATTAATAGTTCTTTTCGTCCATATCTTTCAGTTAAGCTTTCTATCGCCAAAGGGTAGTTTTCATTCGTAATAGGAAAAGATTCAACAAGCTCTCTAGCTTCTGACTTAATTTTCGTCGACTGAATTAAGTAATGAAATTTATCACAATCAGTTAAATTTTTATTTTCGTGTATGTTTTTAAACTGATTCCAGAAGGTTAACCAATCTCGTAATTCACCGCCAAATTTATACAGTTCAACTTCACAAAGTCGCGGGGAAATCGTTTTATACGGATTCTCGCACACAGTCAAATGAGAATTATTGTTAGAATTGCTTCTTTCTTTATTGTTTTGTTTGCTTCTAATATTCTCTAATACTCGTTTAGACTTTAGTTCCATTCTCAAAGCCTTTTCTCTATATTCTTCGACAATATTGAATTCAGTTTCGAATTCTGTTTCATCTGTTAAAGCATCTAAATAATTATTATGTGTCAACTCTAATGAGTCCGTTTTTTGCTTAAACAAATGTAAACACGTTTCAATTTCTTCTGCGTCAGGATTTTCATTAATCAACACACTCTCTAACTTAGTGTATGATTCCGTAAATGAAGTATGCTGTGCTGTTTTATTTCGTTTAATAATTTCCATATTTACTATCTTAGTTCATACATTCAATGATAAATGTCTATGTTCAATATCCAATTATATCAATAACTTCAAAATGGAAATTCAATTTTCTTACCGTTATCAAACTCCAAAACAAAACCAGCCCACCCGGGGGCGCCAGAAATGTAGTTCCTATTAGGATTTACTGTGAAAATGAATGTAGGCAGTTTTGTTTATAGATGACAACATTGCAAGAAACATCAAAAACATATATATAAATCAAAACAGCACAGCACAAACATTAAACACTCTTTTTCGCCATCATCTTTTCCAAAACACAACCGTTACAGCTTTTCCCTCTCTTCCATCTGTTGCCACTCTCCAACAGAGAAACTTACCTCTCATGGAGTTTGATCATTACGCAACAAATGTCATTGTTGAGATTCCTGACCCATGTACCTAATAAGGCCTTGTCTTGAAAATGAAGGTTTTTGAAACGCGGATTGTATAAGGAAGCCATTTCAAAAACAAAAACAAAAATGGCTGTTCTCAATACTACCAAATCTCTTCTGGTACTGGATAAGAACGCGTTATTTCAGTTTTTTCCCCATTTCTGTATAGCATGATACAGAATTTATCTTGCTGCCCATCATTTTCATAATCGGTATGACAGTTCTTGAGGAAACATACCTTTCTCCAGTTGCTTCGGTTGTTGCAAATTCAATACTCTTAAACAATGCACAGAATTCTTACAAAAATTTAAAATCTTAGGCGAATGGCATTGGTGGAACTGATTTATTAAAATTTACAATTTTTCTGCCACAACCTCTCTCGACTCAAGAAATCTCTCCAACATGTAGAAAGAGGATTTCCACCTTGTTGTGGCACTCTGAATTAATTTCCGCCCTGTTTTCTTCCTTAGTTCATCACTGCCTTCAACACTTCGTTTAAGCCACTTCACTGTGTTTTTGACTTTTTCTACGATTACAGAAACTTCAGGAAAAGATTCGTACGATATTTGGGTCAATAAATTTAGCATGTGAGCAAAACAGTAGTTTTTTTTTTTTTTTTTTTTTTCTCAGAATGCTTTTTTTGACAGCACTCACAATGTTATTCCCCCATCTGTAACCACAGCTGTAATTTTTTCTACGGTCAGTCCCCAATCCAAATAAGTTTTCGTTAAATGATCAGTCAGATGTTGTGCTGTGTGATTTTCCTGTAGCTCGTGGACTCCAAGAATAATGGATCTACGGGGATCGGTGGTTTTCCAACCCCGTGGAGGAAGAGAGAGTGAGTTGTTGATGACCTTGGTTGCTGCTGCTGCTTCGAACCCTGGACCAGTGGGTCCGAATAAAAGTTATCTGTCGCTTTTTATCATGCCTTAACCTACTAAGCACACCCTATTCGGGCTAGTTAGTAAGGCATTTTAACTTCTGGCGCTGTTGTAGAACAGAGTCGCGGCAGAACCCATAATCCAGTTTTCAATAAAGGGTACAGTTACATTAATAAAACTTCTCATCTGGTGAGTTTCCTTCCAAATATCTGTCGTGAAACACATATTCGGCATACTGCCTAGTTGTTCTCTCAAAATCAATGCCACGGCTTCATATTTTTTATTGATTAGTGAATCGATGTTTTTCCGTGATGGAATTTTTATAATGGGACAGTTACTTTATCGAAGTATCTAAAAATCTCATCTTTGACTAAGGGGATAGGTCTTGAATCCTTGCAAATCATGTAAACAATAACATGGGTTATCCTGCTGTGCACCTCATCAACATCTTTTAAAAAATCTATACTGAGAAAATTGTCTTTTAGTAATTTTTGATGTAACTTCGGCACATCAAGTTTATTAGCAACAGAATAAGGACTTACAATCACTTTTTGCTCTACAGTTAACGAAGTGTTTGGGTTGGGTTGAGTATCTTAATATGCTTTTTTTTCTTAGGCTTGCTTGATGAAGTTGATTCACAATATTTAGAATAGATTTCTATTTCTTTATGCATAGCTTTTAGATGCCCAATGAAATTCGGTGCATTTCCAGGCATTTTAAAGGACTTCAGGCAAATAGTGCACAGTGCAGATTTATCTGAAGTTTTGGGAAAGTATTTTGCAACGATACTTTTTGAGGTCATAAGAGTCCCGTAACTTGTGTAATGTATATAAATATAAATTTTTACTGCCACATAAACACATTTCGCTCTAAAACAAGAAGTAATAGTCTAGTAACTAGTCTAATAAGTACAACTACTGAACTCAGAAGTCACGCTCTTTTTCTTTCTTTCTTTTTCTTTTCTTTTCTTTTTTTTTTTTTTTTGTAGAATGTTCTAATTATTGTCTCCCGTACTTACAGCCCATCTGTAGAGGACGATTCTTTTTTTGTAATGGGGTGGGTATGGGATATGATACGATTCCCTCAGAAAAGAGCAGAGTAGACCAGACTAATTCTCCGAACGGAGCGGACGTAAGTGAGTTGATACTCTAGAAAGTTGTGAATCGGGAGTTGATTGAGTGCTAACTATAAACTGCACTGATCACCAAGGTAACGCGAAAGGAGCTGCTATTAAATGTATTGCGGGGTGAACACAAATAGAAAACATAGCACTTGTACAGATTAGCGACTTGTACAGCAAGAACAGCAATTAACATCAAAGACACACTTGTAATAAGCACTTAGCTCCTCAGTTTATTAGTTCAAACTGCAGATTAGTCTCTGCAGTTACACTCTGCGCTTCCAAATGAGACTCCAACAATTCTCTGCGACAGGCTTTTTCCATCAGATCCCCTCGGCCGAGAAAACTACAGATTCCTCGACAGATCCGCTCAGCCAATGCCAACCGCTTCCAATCAATTCACTCCGGCTTCGCATCTCTCCATATGTGTAGCCGCTCCAGCTCGGTGCGACGTCACAAGGAACATTTCGGGAAACTCCGAAGCTTTCCTCCCAATCCATATATCTCCAAGAATCCAGCATTTTCTGGAACCTTCTTTTTGTTTCCATGCTTCTTGCCAAATCACCAAAATGGCTGCAAATTCGTCGCCAAGGTTGATTAGCCATTGCTTAACCTTTGTTTAGCTCGACGAAATCTTTGTGTATTTCTTCCTGTACATTAGTAAAGTTAGGGGAGCATCATCTCAGGTTCGTAACAGTATGTATAATAAATTAATGTGTAAAATAATACATTTTTGTTAAAATTGACTTTTGAATAAGGATCTAATATATTCATCAAGCGTTATAGTTCATCATGAAACATTTCATATTAAAATAACACTAAAAGTTTGTTTTGTTAAATGAATTCTTAAAAATATTTAACCAAATTAAAATAATATCCTTAACTGCTCTAATAAGTACATTTAAAAATTTATTTACAAAAAATAACGAAGAATTTATTAAAAATGCATGTAAATTTATAGGAGAATAGAAAATGGGACTCTAATCTATGCATAAATTAATATGCAATTTCTCAAAACATAAAAAGGGAAATTCATTGAAAAATTAGAATTAGTTCTGAAGAATATTAAGAGGAAACACAAATAATTTTTATAATTTCAAAAAATGAAATAACTTATGAAAAATTAAGAAACTGAGGAACTCGGTAAGCGGATTGACGGAATTCAAAATTTATATATGAAGGTTTTATTTTGAAAGAGAGGTATGAATTAGGACGGATGGAAAGCTTTGGATAGATCCTATTTGACGGGGACCATATGGCCGATAAATTGCCAAGATTCCCTAGGCTTACCTGTTTTCTGGCAACTTTAATCTCTTTTTCCCGATTGACTAGATCCAATTATGATTTATCACTGAGTATCACAAATTTTGAAAATATATTATGTTGAAAATTTTGGTTTTGAAAGGAAGAAGAAAATGAGCTGAAAGTATTAAAAATTCAAATGAATTTCGTTGGAAAGCAGTGTCGCGTGATTTGTTTGAGAAACGTGGTCTACAACCCTTTTCTTGCCAATGAATACAGACGTCCCTTTAAAATAAGGTCTGTGATTTTTGTTCCATTCTTTTTTTAATAGTTTTCTCTATTTTCTTATGTAATTCATCTGTAGTGTTCCCATCCCTTCTGGGTAATGATTCAAAAGTCTCCGCTACGCGATGCTCGTAATACTACCTGTGAGAAAAAATGTTATGTAAAAAGTCAGTCGAAGGTTTGGTAGCATGGGAGCGGTAACTGTAGGTTCCCTGGAAGTGCTAGAAACTTTTTGACCTTAAAAATGAAATCTTAAGGTCAGTTGTTACGTTTTAAATGTCATGATTCATTTCCCTATATCTTTTCTTCGAACCATAAGCAAACATTATACCATCTTTTCATGTTTTCCTTTCACTTAAAGACTTTCGAAAGGAAAAAGAAAATTAGCATAAAAATGTATTAGAAATTTAAATTTACTTGAAAGCAGTAAGTTGAACATAATGATACTTTTTTAATAAACGTGGTCGGCAATCAAGCGTCCATTAAAGGCACTGAAAATTTATCTTTTTGAAAACTTTGGTTTTCCCAAAAGGCAAAAAATCAGCATAAAAAAGTATTAGAAATTGGAATGATATCGGTTTCAAAGCAGTATGTTGAATATAGCGTGACTGTTTTGGAAAACATTGTTGGTAACTGTTTTCTTGCTAATGGATGTAAGCTTCTCTTCAGAATAAAGTCAGAGAATTTTTTTTGTGTTTTTTTTTAAGCGGTTTCTTTTCTTTCTCTTTTTAAAACGTTTTTAGGTATTTCACTTGGTGTGTGTGTCATCAAATTTTCGATCATTAATTTAATCAACTTCCCATCAAGCTAGAGCTCTGAAACTTTAGGAATCGTTCTTACTCGCCTAACAATGCAATATTTGGACATTTGCGACAAGTTTTAAATAATATTTTCTTTGATAGTGCAGTTTAGCCCAACCACTTGGTGCGATTTCAAAAATTGGCACCAAACTTGGTGATTTTTTTTTTTTTTTTTGGCTGAACGTTAAGTCCATAAAATGGACCAGAGTAGCCACATTTGGCAAAATACTGCAAAATAATTCTTATTGCTAAGGGTGGTTGGGTTAAACTGCATCCCAACCATTTAATTTACCTGATAGATTGATTAATTTTAGTTAGTTTTAACGTTTTTATGTATTTCACTTGGTGTGTGTCTGTCTCTGTGTGTATCAGTGTGTTATTAAATTTTCTATCGTTAATTTAACCAACTTCCCATCAAGCTAGAGCTCTGAAATTTTGGGAACCATTCTTACTTGCCTAACAATGCAATATTTAGATATTTGTGATCAGTTTTAACTAATATTTCAATAATTTTTTAATAAACTTTGCCACCATATAAAAACGTTGGTTTTCATCTCGAATTATTTTTAATGCAATGCATTTTTACATGTATTCATTGCAACTGCAGTTTTTTGTTCCAACAATATACCATCTTGTTCCCACTTGAAACGACTACGAGTTGGAAAATCTTGTATTTGGCTCCTCCAAAATCGCCCCAAGCAGCCTCCCTTTCTTAAAACTAGGATTTTATAGCTTTCTTACTTTGTGTAAATGTAACGTTATAAATTCAGACAGTTTAGCGGGGAAAACGCAGTTATCAAATAAGTATCGTTACAATTATGTATTGTAGCACAAACTGAAATCCATATAGTAGGTTATCTCTTAAGTACAGCGTCCTTAATAACTGTGGTTAAAAAAATTAACTGCGAAGGATTTCTCTAAGACGATACTGTTTTATTAATTATTATTCTTTCATTGCTATTTAGCACATTGCATTCGTACGTTGTCTGTTTTTTTTTTCCTTATCAGATTTCAATTGCATTCTTTTTTTTTCCGATGGCGAGGCAAGCACAAATAAAAACTAGATTAGATTAAAGTGACCGAAGTCTTTGCCTCATTAGTTCTCTAGTCCGCTAGAAAAGCGCCGTTTCTGAGTAGCCATGAAATGATACACATCGACGTAGGTTATCTCTATTCATTGGATCTGCCGAATTATTGAGAGTCGCATCCAGGGTTCGTAAGGATTCTGATGCGATGAAGATGCATACCAGGCCGTCATGACCTGTCATCTTTTTTGGTTGTGACTAATCACTAGTGTTACATTGAAGAACACTACGGCCAGCTTCCGAAGCTTGGCGAGAATGGTGGCGGGAAGACATGCGAGAAACATTGCCGATAACTGTAGACCAATTTGCCGTTACAAGAACGTTGCCCAGGATGCATCAGCGAGTAGGTAGGTCTACGTTACACCCCACTGCAATCTAAAATCAAAGGTATTTTTCAAGACCAAAATCTCTTTTTGTTCATTTAATCGTGGATTCATATTAAAAATTCATTATTATTATTTTTATGTATTACATATTCACTTATTTACTTTTTTCGGGATTTTTAAAAAACAAGAAAGCTTTTCATATAAAAAGGGAATACACCTAAATTTACAGGTAAGGTGTTCATTTAGTGAAAATAAAAGTTGTTTTTAGTTACCAATTACTAACTTCGCAGATCTGATTTTAAAAAGTTACGCTTTTTTTTTTAAAAAAAAAAAACAAAAAAAAAAACTTTGTTTTATTGTTTAATTTATTATGTTAACTGTTGGGCAACCTTTGATTTTGTAAGAATCTTTATAGCATTAAACATGTACTTTTTTTTTATTTATTTTTAAAAATGAAATACAAATAGTTCAATTCGTAATGGTCTGCTATGGATCAGTTCAACTATAAAGCTTGCTATGGGAGAATCTCTTTTATTTGTGATCCATATTTTCAAATTGAATATGCATCAGGTTTAGTCTCTACTCACTTTCAACTTGTGCTTTTAAATATTCCAACAAATTTGTAAGGAGATAACTTTCTTCGTGTACATCATAAACATAACTCCTCTGCCAAAACCTTAAGACCTGGAATAACCGTGATGCATCTTCACACGTTTTTACCTTTTTGCCCGAAGAATTTTAATTCCCCAGATGCGTTTTTATTTTATTTATCATATTATACACAATTTATCAAAGAGAAGTTAAAATTCTTTATCAACATTAACACTAGAAATAATTAACTTTGTCGATTATTTAACGTAAATTTCAATTAATTAGTTAGATTAGTCGAGCCTTTCCTACGGAGGCTCAACAGCCATATCAAAACTGTCAATTGCTATCGGTTAACGAATTAAGGAGACCTTAAGCTAGTAGGCTTTTAATCTCGATATCTGTTCTAATTCTGGAGCTTGATTTCGACCTTTGCCTTGCCGAGGATTGCATTTAATTAAGATGAGTTGAAAGTTGCTTGAATGTACAGAAAATAATGATGCGAATTTGAGTGTTCTGAGTGAAGTTGCATGCCATAGATGGCTCAGAGTTGAGTGAGTGTGGTTATGTTTGAGCTAGGTGCCGATTTTATAAGATTTTATAAGATACATTTTATAAGATTGGTAAGAAAATCAGGGGGAGGGGAATTAAAACGGCCTGCTTTGATTACGAAATGACCATCTTCCCAGAAAGTGGCCGCAGTCTATCGGGCTTCAATTCAGTGTGTCATTACATTTCATTAAATGGTTTGAGTATTTATTAGTTTAAAAGTTGAGTAGCATATATTTCTAGTCCTTGGGATTAGGAGTGTGATTTGTAATATTTTGGAGGGACTTGTTGTCAATATTGCTATATATCTCGCTTTGAAAATGTTTCTTAATTCATCACTGATATAATTATTTTATTAGGTGAAATGGGTTTTGAGGCTATTGTGTAAGTAAGGAGTAATTTGTTTGTAAAGTTGTAGACCTGCTCGTTTATTTCCTAGTAAGTGTTGATGGAGGGGAAAGCGAGAGTGGTGACACTTAAAATGTCAACAAAATGTTCTGAGTTAACATTAATTTCAGAACCAATAAATTTACATTTCAAATCTTAGCACAATAGATTGAACCCATTTGATTGAATAATATAGCGAACTATTAACTTGGCGGTCGTAAAAAAAGAATTTACGTGCAACCAACTAGTTGCCACTAAATTAAATACTACTTATCTGCTTACTTTGTTCCTATTTCCTATAACGCTCCAAAAGCTAGAGTTTTTTTTTTTCTCTCAGTTTGGCGTTTTTGTACTTTTGTGGTAGCCCAGAAATATTGCTGCTTCTAGCAACCCTTAAGAGAAAATTCGCAATCTCATCGCCAAAAATGAAAACAAAAAGCGCTAACATAGGCGTATACTGCATTTCTTCGGAACATTACACTTCCCTTCTTTTCATTCCTCTTTTCTGTAAATATTGATTAGGGTGTGTGGAATGAATTTTAACTTTTGTTTCTAAGAATTGTAAATATGTTTATTTTCGTAACAAATTTATGTATCCTTGTCATCGTGGAATAGAGATTATTGTTGATTTGTATTTTGTGCTATCACAGAAGCTGCCAATGGAGTGTCACGCAATTAAAAACAAATTATCAATTTTTGTAGTTGAATTATAGTAAATTGCTATTGCTCGAAAATCAAATCCTCCTTTTAAAAAAAGCTATGGATCAGAATTCATTTAATACTGATTTAGCTGTTGCACCTAGTGGGATTTATGGTTCTAATAGCTCTGAATCAAAATCAAGTTCATTAAATTCCAAACTCGAGCATGAATCAGTAGAAAGTCAAAGCTCTCAATCTAAAGGATCTCATTCCCCTTCAAAATCTGTCTGTTCATCATCATCTACCACATCTTCTGAAAATGTTCCATTAGAGGAATTGAAAGTATGTGCCATTTTTATAGTAAATTTTCTTCAATTTTTTTCGAATTTTTATATGTACTTGAAAAGTACTTTCAAAATAATAAATAGCATTATTAAATTTTGGACACTTATGTGGTATTTATATGAAATGTTTCCTTGCAAAATTCGCAAGTGAAAATCTATCAAAACATTCAAAAAATTATTTAAGTATTTACCATAAGTTGCTTATAATAGATTTCAAATTTTTGTTAGGTTATTGTAATATATTGATTTTACATATAGTAAGTAATAATATATGTGAGTTGAAATTTTACTGTTCAACATTGAATCAGATTGGATAGAATGTATCATTTCTTGGGTCTGGTGGGGAAGTTACTTTCATGGTTTAAGTTAAAATTTTTTCAAGATTTTAATTTTTATATGCATTCATTAAAGCTTGTTTGCAATTTTCATGAATCAAGGGTTTTGCTTAGGTGCTTTGATAAATCTTTTACTGGCAATATGTAATATATTTGGTCTATCATATATTAAATCTTGTCTTTTGAGGTGAGGAGCTCAAGTAATATTTAGATGACATCTGCTTCAGTTTTGAATTTTTTTTCATTAAATTTTGTCAGGACAGAAACAGGTGATAATTAGAGGGTACTATGTCTGAAGAGTATGGTGAATGCTACAGAATTTCCCAGTCTAACTCTGCAATTTCCCGATGGATTGCAAAGCAGCATGTGGTTTGGCATTATCATGTGGCTATATGATGTGCTTCCTATTGAATATTGACAACCTTTTCTTTTGAGTACTTTGTTCATATCAACCATTTGTCAACAGTATTTCTTTGAATTAGCTCTTTGTTAGATTTCATGGTTAAAGTCGGGAATAGGGTGTCCCGTAGGTGATTAGCGACTTTTTGGGGCGGTAATGATTTATACGTGGCAATTTATTATGGTAACCCTAAGAAGACTCAATGCTTACGTCAATCGCAAGTTTGGCGACCTATCTATGAAATCACCAATCACCTAGGGAACATCCTATTCCCAACTTTAACCGATTTCATAATGTATTAGTCTTTGGATGTTCCACCAGAAAACAGTATTCTTTTACTCAGACCAAGTTGATTCAAAGAGATTCATTTCTTTACATTGTTTTCATAGTTTATCAACTTTCAATAACCAGTTGTCATTCGATCCAAGAAGGGTTCATTTTTGTTTCAAGCTAGCAGAGATGTGTATATGACAACTTGTAGACTTGTGCATATGATGATTAAAGAAATTTTTCTCTCTTAATGAATGAAGCACCCATGTGGAATATTTATAGAATGATCCTTGTTTCAACAGAAAGTATATTGTGCGATAAGTATTATTAAACATAAGAAAAATGGCTTATTTCACTTCACCATTGACAGACTGAATATTATAGAAGCCCTGGGAAATTTTTTACATTTTGAAAAACAGTAAAAATTTTTATTAAATGTGTTATGTGTACATACATTTTCCCCCTCAACTGTATCTGATTTTACTTTAGTTAATTAGTTTATACCTTTAAATTATAATTTTTGTGAAAAATGAATTTTTTTAAAAAAAATTATTAATATCCTGCATCATTATAATCATTATATTTATGTTGTACTTGTTAGATTAATACTGGTTATCAATGGTTAATGTTTGGTGACAATCAATGTTGAATCCTATAGCAAACCTAAAACCATTATCGAAGTTTAGTAATAAGAATTGTGCAATGACTTTTTTTTTAATAAAAAATGCATGTTTTGTGTGTGTGTTCTAAGTAGTGGCAATTGTTTGTTAAACGCTTAGTAAAAATAACACTTTTGCATTTTTTCTAGAAAGGAGTAGTTAACCCTATACGTAAGTTAGTAAAAATAGGTGAAAATGAAAGGTTTTGTATTATTGCATATAGTAGCAAAAAAAGACATATATATACTTCAAATTCCCTCTAGTTAAACATTTCTTAAAATTAATTAGAAATAATTTTCTAATGAATAAGTTATATTGTATATTGGTTGAGCTCAAAATATTATAAGAAATACATACATGCTTAAAACATATTTTTATTTTGGCTAAAAAAAATCTTGATTTTCATAAAACCGTCATTGGATGAAGGAAAAATAATACAATTAATGATTAATATTTCATTTTAACCCTAAAATAAGAAAGGATAAAAAAAAATGAGAAAAGAGGTTTAAAATATATAGTCATCAAACAAATTAATGTAAAATTATGACTTTTTAATGATTGATGATAATGAAAAGATTTTTCTAATGATAATGACTCCTGCAGAATAATTAGAAAATACAACATTTGAAGTAGTTAAAAAAAAAAATTTTCCCTCTTCAAATTAAAGTTATTTTATATGAAATTTTTTAAAATTATGTCTTAGAAATTACTTAACTTGGACATTAATACATTTGAAAGTATGATTTGTACTGTTAATTATTCTGAAAAACTAATGGGACATTAAGAGTTCTTAAAATAGACAAAAAATATATGTTAAAGAAATGAGTATTAATTTATTTATTTTCTTCTGTGTGAAAGTTTGATATTACATATAATGAAATGTAGAAATAGTAATTTGCTTAAATATTAAATCTGTTACAGCTTAGAACAATATCTAACCAATTGTGGCGGCAATAAATTCACAGGTGCGTGTGCTGAAACACTTACTCGACTACAATTTACTGCAAATCGCAACTAATTAATTTTCAACCCCCAACTTCTTATAGTATTTTGGAGAGAATATAATGATACATCAATTGGTGACAAAATTACACAAGTATAAATATTAAATTTGTTTATTAATAATCTTGCAAATTATGATATCTTTCAAACCTGTAGTATGTAATGCCACAAGGCATTTGTTACATTTCCATATAGTTTCAGTATGTTCGGCATACACCCTACACATTCTTTGTGGATTTTTTTTTTTTTTTTTGGTATATGTGGGTGGAATATTTATGGGGATAGGCTCCCTATCAGGAATATATCATCTCATCTTCCCACTTTGCAAAATTTACTCAGCCACATGTAATCGAAAGCAGTAACTGTACGCGAGGAAGTGCAATCATAGACTTCACTCGGGCAAACATTCTCAGTAAATGTGCCACAAACGTCATTTTTACTTCTGTGACAATTGCCTGCCAATGTGTATAGCACATCACTGCTGATTCTGTGACAAAAACATCCGAACATGTGTGACTCATCTTCCCACTGCAAGTGATTAACAGTTATTTTATTTGCACGTGGCTTAAAAATGTTGAAAATTGATTGATATTCCTTGACATCATGATCTTCATTCAAAATTCTGTTCTAAAAATGGAAAATTTTATGAATGCTGATTTTTATATGGAGTTGTATTGTCCTGGAGTTTTTTCTTAATTTTTCTCCTATAAATAAATGACAAACATATAGATAGTTGAAAACACTTTGGTTTCTTACCTAACATTTAAAACATGTGAATGAAGAGTTTCCTTAAAAATGCAAAGGATATATATATATTTTGTAATAATGTGTTTTTTGAATAATATTTTTAAATTCCTACCTTAAATTAATTCTTATTCTTATCTCTATTTCATTATAGTCAGTTCGGGAACCTCATCTTTCGTATAGAAGTGATGAACCACCTCTTCTGCCTGGTGAAAAATTCCATTCCAGAGGTAAAGTTTTCTTATCAATCAAATTTCTGTTAATTGCCTTAATTTATATGTGATTATATGAAATTTATTCACATATAAATTGTTGTTTTTCAAAATAAATAGCTTCTTAACAGAAATTCATGAAGTGATATCTCAGAATCCATATGTCCCAAGATTCAAACAATTTGAAATACATTTTTGAAAAAAATCCATGCAAATTTTGCTTGGTAATCCAATCTTTTGAATCTGAATAACCAGTAGAGGTTTGCATATAGGTTTCAAATGTAGTTGTATCTTACCTGTATAATGGTATTAAGCATTGGGAGCACTAGAGTTTTTGTTGGGTAGTGATTCCAGCTAAGAGTAGCAGGTTGGAGAAATAAAAATGGATTTGCTGGATGAAATATAAGGAAATATCTTTGCTGTGCTTCTGAGCACTCACTGAACAAGCTCATGCCTGTGGAAATCTATGAAGAGAATAGTTAGCTAGTGGGCAATGACAGGATTGAGCTAACAATGCAAGAGCATCAGCAGAAAGAAGTTGCAGAATAAATTTCTACAGAGAGGAAGAGAGAGAAACCGAGATCAAAGACTTTTTCTGCCATGTGATCAGAAACCCAATTAGTCATATATAACACATCGATCAATAATTCCCGAGACTAACCCAGAGATGGCGCTCGTAGTAAACCAGTAACCAGGTCTTTCTAGAGTACTAACCTTTGCTTGAAACGTGTCAAAATTTTAAGTCGATCGGACCAGGAAAAAGGTTTTTTGAAGTGAAAAAGGTTTTTTTCCAAGTGGATGCCGCAATTGCTTTCGATGGAACAAAAACAGCAACAAGTCAATGATTCAGAAAGCTGTTTATCGCTATTTACTCACAACAAAAAAGATTTCTTGCGAAAAAAAGAAAAAGAAATTTGGGTGGGGGGGGGAAACAAAAAAAAAAAGATTTGGAAAAATGTTGGAACTATTGTATCACCCTAAAAGGTGATTAACAAAAGGTGTTATGTTGATGAATAAAAAAAAGTTTTGCAAAAAAAATGTTGTTTTCAATGTTAGACTCGGGAGTTATTGATCGATGTGTTAAGTGGCATCTATTAAAACCTTTCTTAACAGTTCAGTTAATTTGTTCAGTGATAACATTTTTGAGCAATTTTAGAAAAACTCATAAAAATTGGCATTGATTCTAAAAGAAAGTCATGACCAGTGACCAAAAGCTCTCTACAAATTATATCCTATGAAAGCCCTAAATATACAGACTTCAGAAATGCAGTGATCTGATATTATCAAAGAAAGAAAAAGATTGTGTCTTAATAGAAGTTATCTCTCTCTTCCATGCATTAGAATCAATCCTTTTTAAGGCAAATACTAAAGTTTCATTAATTTATATTTTATACAAGTTTTATTTACTAATTATTCACCTTTCACATACTTAACAATGTACTTAATATTGAAATCATTTAGGGTATTTCAAGTTTGAGAAACACAGGTATGGATTAATCCAGTTTGTATTATTTTAAAGGTGAAAAATTGTTTTCTGCAGTGGATTAAAAATTCAGATTCTGAGGTATCATTGCATTTGCCATTTATAGTAAAAGCCTAGTAAAATAATTTAAATTTAAAATATTCACGTAATACATCAAATAATCATTTTGAATTTATTAGTATTCTTACTGGTGTATAAATGTGCATTAAAATTCATATTAAATATGTTTACAAAAATCTTTAATTGTATAGCTAGAGATGTAACCTATCTTTGCCCATTTTCTGGACCGGTGCGAGGAACTCTATTTGTGACAAGTTACAAGCTATACTTCAGAAGTACTGACAGGGTAAGTGCAATAATTTGTAATCCTGTTTTATTCTTAATTATATTTTTCTAGTTGTTGAATTGTCCATGGTAGACTTTTTAAATAAATCATGCATTTGCTCGTGGCTGTTGTTGCTTCTACCGAGTCCTGATACAACTGTAGGTAAACTTGTGTTGTGGAGCTGATGCACAATTAAATCTGTTAAGTTCCAAGTCCTCTCATTGGTGTGATATGTAAGTTTGGAGAGTGGGGTGCCAGCTCAGATATCCTCATCATCACTTGTATGGGGTTTAAAGTAACGGAAGTCTGTCACCTATAGTCCTTGTGCTGTTTTGAAGTATGATGTTAGTGTACGGATTATTAATATAGTTGTCTGAACTTTAGCTTCCTACTATGTTTAGAAATTGTTGATAAAAAATAAAATTCTGCCTTAATAGGTTATTAAATGACTATCATAATATTGAGTTTTTAAAAATAAGACTTGGAGCAAATTTTATAGGAAACAAAAATTCAAAGTAAACATATTATGACTTCTAATAAATGTATAAAATGTTAAATGAAAATGTCATATTTTAGTTATGTATGGAGAATTATACTTGTAATAATCTCATTTTTCTCTAGATTTTAAAATAAACCATATATTCGCCATTTAAATAAACCATTCATTTGCATAATGAATAATTTTATTTTGATTTTATTAAAGTATGTGATTACACTATGATTTCTTTGTGCCTTCTCATAAATTTAAGTAGGAAAAAAAAGTATTCCAAGTTTATTTTGCAGTAGTTGTTACTGTAGTTATGAATGAAAGAGAGAAAAAAGGCAAGATTAATTGATGTATCTTGACTATACTATCTGTAATTTCAGTTATAATCTGGGAGTTATAAAATGGTCCTACTTGAGTTTAACTGTGAAGAATAAAAATATTAATTTTTTTTAAAAAACAAATGATTTAATCTTTTTTTGTTAAATGAATAATATTAAATGAAAGATAATGGAGGCTTACTCGCTTTATTATTCAATATCAAAGAACGTGATTGTAATAATTTTCAGTGATAATGAAAATTATAATTTCTGTGTATGCTTATCAGGTAAGCAAATATGAAACCGGAATTTGCTCATTGTGGGCGCTACCTGTCAATGTAATTACTGCCAAACCATGTCATTATTGTGATTTTCTGGTTTTCTTCTCCCTACTTACAGACATACAAATTCAATACAGCTGCTTAATTTTTAACAATGTTAAACATGTCGAATTTTGTTCTTGGAAACTAGGATTTGCGGACAGCGTTGATTTTCTGTTTCCATTTGAAGAAAACTACTGCATTATCAAATTGAATGCTTGTTGATGCTTATGATGAACATACTCTAAATCCACAGTGTTCTGTGTGGTTTAAAAAATTCAGAGTGGCAATTTTGGCCCAAGAAACAAAAAATATGGAAGATCACAGAAAAAGTTTGAAGACAACGAATTGCAAGTATTGTTGGATGAGGATGATGCTCACATACAGCAATAACATGAGAATCAATTAAGAATGACACAAGAAGCCATCTCAACATATTTGAAAGCCATGGAAAAGATTCAGAAAATGGGAAAATAAGTTCCACATGAACTGAATGAAAGACAGCAGATATCTGACAAACCACTTGTGAAATGCTGCTTGTCAGGTACAAAAGAAAATCATGTCTCCATCAAATTGTGACTGACTGTGAAAAGTGGATATATTTCGAGAATCCTAAGTGTAAGAGATCATGGATAATTCCAAGCCAATATTGGCATCGACTACCTGGCCAAATCACTATAGAGAGAAGACAATGCTTTGTATTTGTTGGAATCAGAAGTGTGTGATCTATTATAAGCTGAGACAACTGGGTAGAACCATTCATACTAAATGCTTATGATAACAAATGATCGATCTGAATCAAGCTTTGTGTGAAAAAGATCAGAATATTAAAAAAGATAAAATAAAGTGATTTTTGCTTCATGATTTTGCATCAACACCTGGTCAAAGAAACAATTGATGAGTTAAGTTGGGAAATATTTTTGCATGCAGCTTATTCACCTGGCTTGGCTCCTTTCAATTTTCAGGAATTAACACTCATGGGACACTCGTTTGTTAAGCAGTGCTTCACATCGTACAAAAATATTCAAAAAAGAGTTGATGACTAGTTTACCTCAAAAGAGATTCAGTTCTTTTGTCAAGGCATCCACAAACTGTCAGAGAGATAAGAAAAATGTACTGCTAGCAATCGGCTATACTTCAACTCAAGTATATATATATAATTTTTAAACAATGACATGTATTTTCTACACAAAAATTCTGGTTTCATATTTCCATACGTGGTATATCATTGAGTTATGCAGGTGAAGGATGTAGGAGCTCTCTCTCCTCACCCTTCCTACAATTATTAAATAGTTTCTTTAAATATTGATTTTTCTTTCAATTATTAATTTATTAAAATCTGTAATTCCTGGAAGAAAAAATGTTGTATATGCTACTGAAAAATATGTTTATAACAAAATGTAAATTAACTATTATGTAAATTATTTTTAAAACCCTTATTAGGAAAATGGAAAGGAATTTTCAAGCTTCAGATCAATGTATATTATGTGATAGAATATTATTTTCACTTTATGAAATGTAGTAATATACACTCTATAACAAAAAAACAATGCACCATTAAGTTGTCTGATGGAGTCACAAATTGGTTAGGAAAATTATGTACAGAATAGAAAATGATTAAAATTTCAGAAAAATTGAATGATTTACTTCAGAATTATATAGTTAAAAATTAATGAGCTCAATAATGTGTTGACCCACCTCTAGCCTGGATGCAAGCTGCCACACAACGTGGCATAGAGTGATAAAGCTCCCTGGTGGTCTCCTGCGGTATTTCTTGCTAAATTTGCTCCAATTGTCGGGCTAGGTCATCAACATTCCCTGGTAGATGCAGTCGCCTTCCCATCATGTCCCAGACATGCTCGACTGGAGAGAGATCTGGCTGGCTAAGGAAGTGTTTGACAAGCTGTAAGACAGTTCATAGCAACATGTGCCATTTGTGGTCTGGCATTATCTTGCTGAAAAATAAAGCCAGGGTACTGCGAAAGGAAATGTAGCAAAACAGGTCTCAGAATGTCGTCAACATACCGCTGTGCTGTAAGTGTGCCTCTAATGACGACCAAAGGGGTCAGGCTGTCAAGGAAAATGGCACCCCAGACCACAACTCATGGTTGAGGGCCTGTGTGATGTAACTATAGTGAAAGCAGAATTGGCACGCTGCCCTGAGCGTCAGCAGACATGTCTTCGATTATCGTCAGGACACAGAAGTGGCACTAATTACTATACATCCCCAGTTAGCATCATTCCAACCTGATAGAGCCAAGCACCTCTGTAATCTGGCTCGATAGTGTGCAAGCGCGAATGGCAGGTGGCGTAGCGGTTGGTACAAGCATAGATTTTGCTCTATCAGCTGTCAGTGAATGGTCATGGTGGATACTCGTGTGCACGTCGCACGATTGATGTTTGATAACGATGAATCAGGTGCTGTAAAGAGTCAATCTGACTTCCTCCTGATCTACTGTGGCCCTAGGTCGACGGCTACCATCATGACACTCAAATCTTCCATCGTCCACTCATTCTTGCCAGCCTCTTTTAATCTCCAATTTGCCCTACCTGCCTCTTTCAATCCAATGTAGGACTTCTTTCAAACTCTGTCCGTTGCTCGTAACAAGCTCAAATCCTGTGGCAAGGCATTTTTTCATTCATAGAAAAGTATCCTAAATTGCAATATAACAGAAAATTTGACCATCAGATTTAGAATCGCCTCTTATATATACTTGCTGAGTGTGCAATTTCGATGCGCTGTAGCTCCCCCTATTCATTCATTGCACACCAAATTTTAATCATTTGCATGTTTGGTTCAAACGTCTTTGCATACGAAATTTCATTACAATCAGGCAACTCCTTGGTGCGTTTTTTTTTTGTTATAGAGTGTATATATATATATATATATAGTATGTAATTTGTGTGTAGAGTAAGTATAAAATTAATTTGTGTGATTTGATGTTTGATAAAAGGCTATTAATTGTGTACTTAAGTAATTTGAATTTTTTTTATGTAACATAAAAGAATATTTTTAGGAATCTCCCTTTATACTAGATGTTCCATTAGGCATAGTAAGCCGCATTGAAAAAGTTGGTGGTGCCAGCAGTCGAGGTGAACTTTCTTATGGCATTGAACTATTTTGTAAAGATATGCGTAATCTGAGATTTGCTCATAAACAAGAAAATCACTCAAGACGTGATGTTTTTGAAAAGCTTCATCAATATGCATTTCCAATATCAAATAAACTGGTAAGTTTCTTAATGCCAAATATTAAAAACAATGAAATTTTGGAAAAGTGATTAAATTTTGTAATTATTATTTATATATTTTGTTTACTTTCAGCCATTATTTGCTTTTGATTACGAAGGAAAATATGCTGTGAATGGTTGGTCTGTCTATGAACCTATTGCAGAGTATAAGCGACAGGCGAGACATGTTTTCTTTTTCCTTTCATGTCTGTATAGTTTTAAAATTACTTCTTATGTAATTAAAAAAAATATTACAAGTCGTATTACATCCTGAACAGAAATTTCATACAGTGACCATTTGTAACTTTTATTAATATTTCATTTCTTTTTGTTAATTATATGTTTTTAGGTTTTGAATTATGTTTATTTCTTTGAGAGTTCATTAAACAGATGAACAAGTTCTAAATAGAATTTACCAGAAATAGATTTTAATTCCAAAGTTGAAAGAAAATGAGAAAGCAATGTAATTCAAGTGAACATGTTAAAAACTTAGGAAGAAAAACTTTTTGGATTCAGTAATAAAAATAAATATTGGATAAGCACCTATTGAACAAAAATAAGGAGATAGAGTAACAGGCAAAACTTCATATGTGAGTGTGATACTGATTTATGTTTGAGGTTACAGTATTATAGAACCAAAATAAATACAAATATATTGACTGTATTTTGAGCTGTGTGTATCAATTTTTTTTATTATTTAAATTAGTTTTATTAATGAACCAGTTACTATTTATGTGATAAATTTTTAATATCTGGGTATTTTTTTAAATTACAACTTGATGACTATATTTATTTCAACTTGTTTTGATTTTATCAGGAAATTTAAAAATGTTAGTGTGTTAGTTGTGTTTCAGACTAATAATTCATGAAATCAGTGTAAAAGTATTCTAATTTGAAAATATATGTATATTTATATATTTCTCTTTTTTTTTTTTTTTTAGGGCTTACCCACTGAAAGTTGGAAAATAACTAAGATAAATGAGCATTATGAACTTTGTGATACATACCCAGCTATAGTAAGAAAATTTAACATTTTATATATTACTATTTTTTGAAAGGTAAATTTTATTGACTTGCTAAATTTAAATAAATTGAATTGCTAATTATGTGAATTAGTACAGTTTACAGGTTGACAGATTAAGAAGAGCGCTTAAGCTTCCTAGCTTTTAATCTGTGTATTGTATAATATTTTTGGAGCTTTGCTTAGGCTTAACTTGTTCAGAACTGTTTTATAATATTATAATTAAAAATTTAGAAATTACATTGAGAATCAGATAAAAAATTACAGCTATAAAGGTTACTTATACACCATTGGTGGTTTACAGAGGGTGGAGAAGGATCATTGTGCTTAAGTTATCTGTGAATAGGGTTGCAGCGTACCAAATTAGATGAATGAAGAAAATTAAGAGAGGTTCAGTATGTGATCTAGTATTCAGATTGGTAGGAGGAGGGTCTCTTTCTATTGTATGAATTTTTTTTGTTGTAGCTCCTTTGAGATTTTTCATGAAAATTAGAAAAAAGTTAAGATTTTATAAATTTAAAAGAGGATTCTTTATGGTTTTTTAATGTTAAGATCACTATTATAATTTACTATATTTTTGTGGGATTAATTATTGATGGTCAACTAGGTATTGAAAGAATTTAAAAGCATAATTTTGCATTATTGTTTTAATGGTTGGGAAATTAATTTGCATTGTAAAGATCAACATTCCTCATGAACCATTGTGTATTTAAAATTTGTGTTATAATATGATTTTTAGATCATTCAAGTTAGTTAACAAAGGTTTATGCTGAGAAAAATGCAATACTTTTAAAAACTGTAATTTGGATTTGCATAAAATTTATTAACTGTCATATGGAAATAGTTAAGTTTGTTTCCAATTGATAATAGCAGTTGAAATCAAGTAATGAAAAATATCTTTATAAAAATTGCATTGTTTATTTTAATTAAATTTATTAATTCAAGCATTTGCATTAAGTTTATTTTATACACTTGTATTTATTTTTAATACTTCTTATATTTGATATAGGTAATCTTACTATTCTGTAATATATTTAATTCTTATCTATACATCTTCAATTACCGTGAAAAATTTAATTATGTTTGAAGGAAAATAATTTCTATATAATCATTCACCCATTTTTTTAGAAGTTAAATCTTAAATTGTTCGATATTTTATCTAATTTTATTAATTGCTTTTAATATTATAGAAATCTCCAAAAAATATTTTTAGTATACAATTTGTTATGCAAGTTTTATACCTTTATATTCCTACAGTTAGCTGTGCCTGCAGCTGCAACAGATGAAGATTTGCGAGCAGTAGCAAACTTTCGCAGTAGAGGACGTATTCCAGTTTTGTCATATATCAATCCAGAAACGCAAGCTACTATTGTTAGATGTAGCCAGCCTTTAGTAGGGGTGGGATCGAAGAGGTGCAAAGAAGATGAGCGTTATATTCAAATGATCATGGATGCAAATGCTCAGTCTCATAAGATATTCATAATGGATGCACGGCCAGGTGTTAATGCTATTGCTAATAAAGCAAGTATATACATATGTCTTCTTTACCTTTTTATCATTAATGCTATTGGATCAGTTTGTATGTATGTGTAGTACACTTACAGTTTTGAAATTCTATTTCTGAAAGTAATTTTTATTTGCCAAAACTCTATTAGATCACTGTAATAAGATATTAAATCAAATCCTTTGTGTTTTGAGTGAAGTGTTTGAAAATTTTCTCGAAGGATTATTTCTAATTTCCTGATATGCTTATTCTTTCATGTCACTTGTCACACATATGCCAGCATAAAACACACTCATTTTTTAGCCGACTCTTTTTTTAGCTCCTGAAGCATTTTAAAAACGAATATTTTTCTTATTTATTACATTTTGAATTATTTTATTCTTTTAATTAATTTAATTTGATATTTAAATTAATTATTCCATTATTTCATAGATTTAACCCTTAAGAGGTTCTCACTTGATTGAGATTCAAAATTACGAGATCCATCGCCATTAGCCCTCATGTTTCTTCTTGGGGACATTAATAAAAACCAACATAATATACAAATTTATTTGTAAAAGATATTTAATTCATTGGATAGTATCTTTATTGAACAAATTTTTCCTCTAATTTGTGATTTTGAAAGCTATAAAAAGGGAGATGGAATTCTCTCATTTATTTTATTTATTTATTTATTTTGTCAAATTGTTATTTATTTTGAAGCAGAACATTGGCTAACAATGTCAAATCCCATTCTTATATTTTAATACTCATAAAATCTGTTTCAATGAAATGCTATAATACAAACTGTTCTTAAGTTTCATATATAAATTGTTCCTGAAATGTGTCCAAAAGTTTTAACTGTGAAAGAGAAAAGCAATGTTTTTAAAAAGTCAAAAAAAATTTGATAGAGGTTATTAGCTTATATGAGAGTAGCTCTTTATTAATTTCCATCTGGTGTTTTATTCACAAATTTATAGTTGCACTGTATTCATCTTTTCTTGTTTAAGAGCTCTGTAGCATCATGCTTTGTCCTTTTCTGTTGTCTTTTGTAAATGAGATACATAGTACATTGGGATCTTATTCTTTCATGACGGTTAAAAATATATCACAATGCATGAAAGAATTTATGTATTCATATTTGTTATTAAGTCATTACTTTGAGTTCATTATCTGATTCTTATCCTATAATTTAAATTAGCTGAAGTACCTGTTCATTGCACTGCGAATTTAAAAGTCTAGCTGGCAAGCATAAAATATTTTTAATGAGAGGCCACATTCAAGCAAGGTAATATATCCAAAAATTTGTTCAATTTAGAGTTTCATTTTGTGTTGCAAAGACAGCTCTTAATTGAAATTATGTAAGATCAATAAATTGTCCTAAAAGGCAAATTAAAGATACAAAACATCTATTAATTAATAGTTTAGCTGCATAAGAATACATAATTATAACTTGAAACTATGAAGAAATATTAATTAATAAGCAATCTGCAGAGCTTCTTGATAAACAGTATTAAATGTCTTGTCATTCAGAGCAAAGATGTATACATTTTCAGCACTGCCGATTATCAATGCAGCTTGTAAAATGGTTTCCTGAGTATTATTTCTAATATTTTCCAGGAATCTGCATGCCTTTTTTTACAATCATTTTATCTCGGCTCTAGTTTCACCTTGAATAAATGATAGTATTTAACAAAAGTAAACAGAATGCACAAACCATGTTGCCAAAATTAAAATTCACTTTTTGAAAGAATACTGTTTTGTAATGATTCGATAGGAAAATAAATGCATTTTTACTACAAAGAACTAATAATGAACAAATATAACTATCTTCAAAAGGAACTCCATTAAGTATTAATTGTAAGAAGAAAACTACGCTATGATGTCATGTGACTTAATATACACCAGACTTTTGTGCAGTGCAGATAAAATCTTGCTTGTCAATAAACAAAAATCTTGCAAATTGCTTCTGCTGCAAATTTTAAAAATCTAAGACAAATTTCAAAAAATCTCCCTTAGGGAGGTGCATACCATCATTACCCATAGCTTCAATGTACTAAATTTCATGCTTTGGGACAATTCCATCTTTGCACCATGCCATTCACTCATGCATCATTTCTTTCTTTTATTAATATAGATGACCTGAAGTTAGTAAAAAGATAGTTATTTTTAACCAACTTTTAAAAAAAATCATTAAAGTATGTATTGTTTGAGCAGAAAATGGTTGAAACATGAAGTTTTAAAAAGTATTGCCACATACATAAGTAAATTATACTGGAGCTTTTGACAGGAATATGTATACAGATCCTTCTACTCTCTTAAAGAATTTATTTTGATGTGATTAACAGTGTGGATTTGTTTAAAGGGCGGAGAAATATATTTTCCTAGTCTATATAAAAGATTTCATTCATTTTAAGTTTGTATTAACTTTATTTATTTTTTATTTATTTATTTATATTTTCATGATTGATAACTGAATTCTATTCAAATGCTTGAATATTTTTGTTTGTAAATACATATAAGTAAAAAAAACATTTCTTTTTTTTTTTTAAATAAAATTGCTGTATGAAATATATACGAAATAGAATATTGTATGAAAGTAGAACATACAAAAGTCATGGCCTGTTTGTATTTTGTTTCCTGTGGCATAATTGATGTGTATAACCATTCTATTTCAAGTATAAGATATACATTCTAATTATATATATATTTTTAAGGCCAGAGGTGGTGGCTTTGAAAATGAAGATGCCTATCAGAATGCCGAGTTGATATTCTTGGATATCCATAATATACATGTAATGAGAGAAAGTTTGCGCAAACTGAGAGAAGTAGCTTTTCCATCTATTGATGAAAACCATTGGCTCTCAAGTGTTGATTCAACACATTGGCTGGAACATATACGTTTTATAATGACTGGAGCTTTGCGCATAGCACATAAAGTGGAGAGCAACAAAACATCAGTTGTTGTACATTGTAGTGACGGATGGGATCGTACTGCACAAGTATGTTTCTTTCTGTGTTACTCTTATGTTTAAGACTGTTTTGTAATGTTACATTACATTACATTTAAGTATAAATTTTTATAAATTTGTATGTGTATTTTGTATAAATTTTTCATTATAAACACATCTTTCAGTTTCCCAAAGAATAACTTAATACATTCACATCATAAATTGTTACAGAAAATGCATTTGATATTCTTAAAGATTTCTTTTATACATGATAACGGATGAAAATGACATTTTGGATTAGAGTTCCGTAAAATCCGTTCTTAGTGAGCGTCTACATCGCAAAATGAGTAACTATGCTAAATTTCAAGTCAATTGGTTGTATAGAGATCTCGTGATGAGTCAGTCAGTGGTATTTCGCTTATATATATAGATATATATAGATTTCATTGAAAAAGAATGTGTTTATCTGTACAGTACTTGAAAATTAATCATATCAACTTACTAAAGAAATCATTATCTTGTTAAAAAAGGCAAGAATCTCTAATGTTTTGTAGTAAAAAAATTATAAAAAGTTTATGATATGTTTGTTTAGATTTCTGCAAAATTGTTTTTTGCATTATAAAATATTTTATTATGTAACACATCAATCAATAACTCCCGAGACTAACATTGAAAACAACATTTTTTTTGGTATGCTATTTAAGTCGTCGGACCAAGAAACAACTGGAGATTGAGGGATTTAGATAAAAGTCGTTTGTAGTTTGTTTAAAAAATGGAAAACAAACGAGTTTTAGATGTTCTTGATAAAACATTGTTTTAATGAATAAAAACACCGAAATGAAGCGAAACAATGGATTGAAAAAAGACGGACTCTGTCCATCTCAAAGCAACGATTTGTCCGGTGGTTTTGCGAAGGTCATTAAAGCGTGTACTGCACACAAATGAGGAACGCTTCTGGTGAATTGTGGAAGCCGTTACATCGAGGAAAATGTGATAAGTGACAAAAATTATACAAAAGATCAGTAAAAAGAAGTCTTGAGATAGAGATGACACATGAATATCATATGGAAGTTATTTACTGAAAAGGGTTTTTCAATTAGCATACCGATGCTTTGTCGGATCTCAAAACACAACAAGTCGATGATTCAGAAAGCTGTTTATCGTATTTATCGCAACAAAGATTTCTTGCAGGGGATTTTTTTTTGGAAAAAAGATTTGAAGAAGCATTGAACGATTGTATCACCCTAAGAGTTGATACAATGTAGGTGTTATGTTGATGAATAAAAAAATTTGC